>PYFS01001896.1:0-34667 GCA_003671545.1 Ophiognomonia clavigignenti-juglandacearum | reverse complement strand
ATAATAATAATAATAATAATAATAATAATAATAATAATAATAATAATAATAATAATAATAATAATAATAATAATAATAACAATAATAATAAAGAAAGATGGCCGACGTTTACGATTTTCCCGAGATTCTTCTTAGCGATCTAGGCTAATAAGCTACGCCGGCGCTTTTTTATGCGTATTATTTTGGGTAGCGATATAGCTTTTAATATAAGAAAATAATTTTAACGTATAATTCGTATATAAGAATTATTTAGGAATACATCTATTCCGAATACGCCGTTGTCGCCGCCCTTTTCCCCGATAGGCCTCCTCCTACTAACCCGGATATACGGTGGCTAGCTGGTTTGCTAGCAAAGGAAAGCGCTTTGGCCTTTAACGATAATAGCATTAAAAATTTCGGTTAAATAGAATTTAAAAGCCGTACGGCTATAAATATAAAAGCGGCCTTAATATAAGCTGCCGGTCTCGTCGCTACGTAAATATCTTTCTTCTAAAATATCGTACGATATTTCGCTAATTTTATCTAATACCCCTTACGCCTAATGCTTTAAAGGAGCTAGATTATAAAAGCTCTACGCCACGGCGCCCACTAAGCCTAACAATAACGAAGATATCTTCAAAAATTATTGCCTTTCTTATTATTATAATATCGGCGTTAGCCGTTATCGCCGTCCCTTATCGGCTAAAATTATCCGGGCTGCCCAAATCTAGGCGTTGCTAGATATAAACGAAGACGAATTCTAAATAAAGGCTATATTATAGGCGGAGGCGGCGGCCTTACATAAAGAGAAAAAGATAAATAGCGACCTTATCGCCGATAACGACATCGACTCTATGAATAAATATATACTTTATTACCAAATATCGTACGATACCTAACATCTAATATTAAATTTTATAATAAATCTGCCAGCACTAATAACGAAAGAAAAGATTTCGGCGATTTTTTATCTAAAAACGGCGATTAAGCGGACTCCGCTCTATAGGCAGAGGTCATGGCAGATAATATAAACCTACCAGAGCTAGCAGCCAAGCCTTAAATCCTGCCTTTCCCTGCTTTATCCGATGATAACGAAGATAAAAAAATAAAAAATAAAGTTAGCTCCGTTATATCAGCCGAGCTTATTAGCTTTATGGCCGATAAGGAAGAGAATTCGGAAGATAAAATATAATTTGGCTTTGCGTATAAATAAAAGGAGGATAATAAGTTTAGGAACCCGTAAAATTACCTTATAGGCTTAAGAACCTAGATCTAAGATACCTAGGCTTAAAAACCTACGGACAAATTACCTTATTAGGGGCTTCGGGCTTATATATATTTATAAAAAGGGAAAAGCGTAGGAATCCGAAAATTACCTTATAAAATCGATTTTACGATTTTTTAATATTGCCGTTTATTTATCAAATATCTATTTTATTATTATGATGCCCTATAAGTTATATAATATACTATATCTATCTATACCTATTCGATACCTGCTAAAAGATATCGTACGCTACCTTATTCTTTACTTTAACGGCGCTTACGAGGCGAAATTTACATAGATTTTAATCCCCGCTTGCTAAGAGGCATATATTTCTATACCGATATAATAGGATAGTAAAAAAAGGGACGAAATAGGGCTAACAATATCGAATAAGTTAATGGCTTGTGATGGTTTAGCGGCAATATTAATAATTAGTAAGAATATATATATTACGCTAATAATGTCGGTATAGATATAATTATCCATAGGTATAAAGAATTAAGCTTTAACTTCGAAAAATAAGGAAATTACCTCGTATATTATGCTAGTTATAAACGCATCTCTAAGCTTAATAATGGTGATATATAAGTCCGCAAAAGGAATAAGAGGGAAGAGGCCGAATTTTTGGTTATATTCCTTATAATTACTATATAACTTTAAGCTATAAAGAGGCGCGAGGCGCTTTAGATCAAAATCACCGAGCTTTTCTCCTCTTAATTCGCAAAAAAAGCGACGGCGGCAAAAAGCATTAACCTAAAGCAAATGATTTAAATTGATCTTATTCCTAAATTCTTTGGTTTTAACGTTGGTTTTGACCGGCCTCATCTCCTAAAAATTATAGCTAAAAAGAAAAAAATCAATAATAGCGGCGGCATTATCGCTAACCTTATTTCTAATATTATTGCCAGCTTAATTGCTATCATTATCCATAAGAGAAACCATAAATTTAGCCTAACGTATAATAGCCTGCTATACAAATAAAGCATTTTTTCTAAACCAGCCGCGACGCTTAAGAGATATTTTAGATATCTTAAATCTATTTTTAATAAAAAGGTGGTCGAAATAATAATAAAGCAGGAAGATATACGCCATTCTTCGGCCTTTTCGATTACGGACACCACGACTAATGCGCTGCTTTTAAACGCCTATTATTGCTTCGATAAAAGGACCGAATTACAGGATATCGATGATATCTGCGATATTTATATCTAAGCTAACACCTATAATATCGAGAGAAAAAACGGATTATAAAATCTAATTTTTTATACTTATTAAAAATTCTTTTTATCTTTATCTCTTATATCGGCGTCGAAATAATTAAATATGCTTTTTGCTGCCTCTAATATAAAGCCCCTCTTTGTTATCTCTTTAGCTATTAGGCTAATGGCTATTAGAATCTTCGGCTTATTATCGATATAGATAAAGCGCTTCGGAACCTTAGTTATATCGCAGTTAGGCTCGATTCCATCCAAAAAGAAAGACAACTTTTTCAAATTATTAAATTATCTAAAAAGAAAAAGGTAAAAGATTTCGGAAATCTTAAATCGATCGATAAAGGTGCGGACGATATTAAAGGAGTTATTAAAGCCGGCGCGCTTTAGAACGAATTCTTTATACTCGCGAAATAAAATAGCCATATAATCGAAAAAAAAAATTGCTTCGAAAAAATAGAAATCGTAATTGGTATAGAATAACGAATTATTTTCGGAATTCCTACCATTTTTGGATTAGATAAAGCTCGTTAATACAAAATAGGCCTAATTTATTCGTAAAGCTAACATCCTTTAGGATAAAGCGAAACTCCTTAGACATAGCTATCTCTAGGTTTATTATTATATAGATATACCGGCCGATTTATATCTTCTTTTATATTTTCTTATCCTATATAGAAAAAGATTTGACGGATATTACACGATATCTAAAAAAGCTATTTATTTTACGGATATTATCTTTATCTATCATTACAATACGCGAATAAAGCATTTAGGAATTAATTACTTTACTCTACTTTTCAACAAACTTCTTTAATAATAAAATAATAATTTGATTTTTATCCACAAATACGCTATAGATATAGAAAATGATCGATTTCCTATAGCCCGTATAAGCCAATAGGATAATATCGCAACCCTTTATAAAACTCTTAATAAATTCTAGCTATTTTTTACATAGACTATCATTATTAGTAATACTTTTAACGAATATTTTAATATTCTCTTCTATATTTTCTGGGGCGTTATCGGTTATGATAACTGATTTGGTTATTTGCGCATTTTTTTAAAAATCAAAATTCGAATATCGCGATTGCCAATAAGAGCCATAAACGTTAGCATTCAGAATATAATAAAAATAAATTAACGAGAAATTCGAAGCATTTTCCTTAAAGCTAAAGATTTTAAAAAGGGGCAATCGAAGATATATATATTACAATAATACCTTATTTTAAAAAATAAGGGTTTCAACTTTACCGATTTTACGAAATCAAGAAATCCGACGCGATAAAAAGAAAGACCGATTAATTTTATATTAGCTCGCCCATTTTTAGATATAGGTGTTTGGTTGAATTGTGGTCGTTTTTGGGAGTAATTTAAAGGGTAGAGGGTTGGCGCTTATATTAGATTATAGTAGCATTATTAAAGGCTTACGGTTTAGGCCCAGACGTTTTCCCCGGACGTTTTTAGATAAGGAATGCTTAGTCAACCCAAACGGCGCTCTCTTATTAGCCCAATTTTATCTCGGTGCGCTATCCGTTTTGTGGGTCCATCCCGCACCGTCTACTTATTACGGTACACCTACGGTTTTCATGATGCCTTCAATCAAACGGCCGGGGAGGATCGTCTGGCTCCGAGATTAGCCCTCTGGGTACATATACGGCTCCATGCCACATCTGGGGTCCAAGAAGCCGCCGGCGTCAGGGAAGATATTTGTATGTTGCTGGCGTCAAATTTATGCAGATACAATATACCTGATATGTCTGACGTTGCGACCATTCCATCATGCGGGGTGAGTAGAATGATTCTCATTCTCCCTCCGTTGCTTGATGATGCTAAGCACAGCTTCTCCAGTTCTCCTGCTTGGCCGCATCCTTCGCCACGACCAACTGTCAGAGCTTGCTGGATTTGACTTGCTTGTGCCCGGATCAAGCATACGACGAGCTTGTCGCTGCTTGCGTTCTAGATAGCTGCAAAGTCGGAGAACAGCTAGGTGAGTCATGGCTCTTTCATATCAGCTTTTTGTCGACCATCTGTCTGACCCCCCGAGATATGCCACTTCATACATTTGTTTGCTTTTACTTCCTTCCGGTTTCTTTTCGTGAACGGGAAGGTCTTCTTTTTGTTCCGCAATTCGCATATTCATCGATGAGTGCTAAGCTCACTGCTGCACCAGCTGTCCAGATTGTGACCAAGAATCAATGCTCCACTCCGGTCTACTCTCGCGCTGGCCAGATTCCTGTGCTGCAAGGTATCGTCACTCCAATCCAGGATATCCTGTTCCTCATCAGGATATTGGGGAGGTTTCTACACGTCACGCCGTGGGGTGGGGACGACGTCCCTATCACCATAGCTTGGGTAAGCCTCTCTACCTAGGCAAAGCCAAGATTGGGGCTAGCAAGACGGCAGTGATATTCTGACGTCTCCTTCAGTTGCTCCAAAATGTCCTTCTTGGCGGAGGAATAGTTGGTAAGAATTGTGAACAGCGACCCTGTTGAGATTATCGGGCTGATCAAGCCATTTCCAGCAACCCGCACAGGAGTTGGACAGGACGTCTGGGGCTTGACCATGAACCAGATCCTCGCCACCATCCAGCTCTTCTTAGCCTTCGAGATCGTCTACACCATCGCACTAGGACTGATAAAGATGTCCATACTCTTCTTCTTCCTACGGATATTCCTCGATGCAAAATTCCGCCGTGTGGTGTGGGCAACGCAAGCGTTCAACGCCCTCGTCGTCATCTCGTTCGTGGTCGTCGACCTGATGCAGTGCCAGCCTATCAGCTGGTTCTGGAACAGAGTAAGACAGAATAACCCGGAGCATGGAACCTGCATCGATATAAACGGCATGGCATGGGCGCATGCCATCATCAACATCGCGCTGGACGTTTGGATGCTGGCGCTGCCGGCGACGCAGATACTGGGGTTGCAAATGCCTCTGGGAAAGAAGTTGCGAGTGATGTCGATGTTCGCCTTGGGAGCGTTGTAAGTGGCTGAAGTCAGGCACACGGAACTGCCCGAGAAGGCTAATGTGCAAAGTGTAGTGCTACTGTAGTCAGCATTGTTCGTCTGCGAAGCTTGATCAAGTTCGCCAGGACGCAGAATCCAACTCGTAAGTCATTCCCGCAGTTCATTTTGCACACGGGTCCCTGAGTGATGCTGAAAATCCAACAGAGGACCTATTCGACGTAGAAATCTGGTCAGCCATCGAACTCACAACCGGTGTTTGCATGGCGTGTCTTCCAGCCGTGCGCCAGGTCCTGATGCGATACTGGCCCGAACTTCGCTCGACCGTCTCCAACTACATGCCAAATGTCTCCGGCGACTGGTCACTATCGAGCAAGCACAGGGACCTGGTTGGGAAGCCAAATTCGGGCGGTCGACGAGTGTCGCGAGTTCTGCAGCGCAGGACGCTGGGTGAAAGCATCTTGATGACCACCTTCTCAGAGCGTCAATACCTGAGCAGCCGCCCTATATCTGAGCCCTTCATCCCGGGGGTGAATGAGCCTTCTGTTGTGTTGTCACATCATCGGCTCGGATCGAACAGCACTGGGGCGCTTGCTCCGGCACGTATGGCTGAGCTGGACCCGGAGAAGGAAGCCGGACATCAGACTTTGGAGGGTGACATGCCCGAGGAAGGGATGCCTGACGAAGAAACGACACATGGACGCCAGCGTCCGTACTCATGTCCAGCGGCGGTGATGATGAGTCGGCCGCGATAAAACACAAGTGCTCTTTCACAGGTGGAAATGTCGCTCAATAGATTGCATAGGGGCGGGAACATAGTCTGTACTGAGGTGCTGGAAGTAAAATGATCTAGAAGTCCCAATCGGCATGTCACGATTACAATAGCTAGAGACTTCATGATGGCTGTGGCGTTCAGCGTGTTCAAAATCATCCCACACGGATCTCATCAACATACAAACTTTGGAGCATTGTCGCGTGCGCCGCTATAGAAGTAAGAAGAGAACTCGAATTTTCATTGCATTCTACAGGTATGAAAACCGATCGCCACCTCTCCCAGAAAGAAGGGCAAACCTTGCACCGACGTCGTGACGGTGTTTAGGCCGTAGTGAGTGAAGAAGCTACCCAAGAAGGATCTTCGCGCCCACATCTACATCCAGCTCCCATTGTCCCGAGTCTGGATCGACTTCCGCGGAGAAGCACTTGTAGGATCGTAAATAGGCAAGACGAATATTGTTCGTTTTGGTGTGAATCGTTGTGGCCGAAAAATGTCCACGAATTGTTTTGTTATTAGAAGCGAAAATACGGAATGGTGAAAGCGGAACTGTGCAGAGCCTTTTAGTTTGAATAGACTGTGGCCCAATCTAGCTAATGTACATCATAGCTTCTTTGCAGCCCCAACCGTTGACGCCCGGGTGAGGGTTTCCGTAGGACGATGGGACCCGAGTATCAGCGTGACCACAATTCGCGTAGGCGATAATGACTGCAACTCGTTAGCATGGTTTACTTGAGCAGAGGAACATCCTCGAAAGGACAGGGGGTCACTAACCATTCCAGCCTCCACCGAGTGCATCGGTGAATTGCTGGCCGCCCGTCTGGTGCTGGTTGTCATAGTAGCCGAAGAAGTTATGGATGCAGCACTTGGTCAAGATGGGATTCGTGTGCTGGCTGATTTCCTGGTCCGTCAGCGTCATGGCCGTGCTGCGGTCGTTGCAGACGTAGATGCCGCTCGTGTTCATGCACTGCACGCGCTTGCAGCCGCGGGCCGGGATGGTGTTCTTGCGGCTGGGGTTGATGTACAGGTTGGCGACCAGCTGGTGCGCGTTGCCGTTGTCCGCCGAGGCGAACATGCCGCACCACAGCTGCCCGTTGCGCTTCTGCAGCCGCGGGTCGCTGGCGTCGGTGATGCTGCGCACGTCGAAGTACGCGTCCGGGTCGATGGAGCGGCCCTCGGTGCCGATCTCTGCGAGGTTGGTGACCGGCGCCGGTTGGTCGGCGACCAGGGTTGGGGTGCCTTCGACCACGGGGGAGGCATCGATGACGACGGACGAGGAGACATCAACGACGGTGGACGAGGCATCGACAGACGTGTCCGGAGTTGGCCCGGCTGAGACCAGGAGGGCGGCCGAGGCCAAGTACAGGGCGATCTGGGGGAAGCAGATCATTCTGAAGCTGGGTGGTGGGTGAATGAGTGTGGGTTGAATGACTTGATGATGGCCAGGGACTATCAGAAAGTGAAGAAGAAGGGAATGGGGCTGGTATTTATCGAGTATGTTGAGAGCTGATGGCTTCTAACGACTCTGCCCGCAGCTTCAACGATTCCGCACGTGTTGAGCACTCAAACGGTATGAGAATAAAACGAACATCAAGTGTATGTGTGTAACATAGTCTTATCCCACCCCCTCACTCGCCGGGTACGGCCTTCAATTCCGCATGTCTTTGACAGTCTGCTTAAAAAGCATATTCAGACTGTTCGAAGGAAGAGTTGATGCCAAGACAAGACAAGACAAGGGAAGTACTCGCCAGGGGCCTGATCGTCTATTTCTGTGTTCAGTTGCAAGTTATCGTCTCCAAAGAACAAAAGGTATGGTCAAAGTTTGCTCGAGTGTATCATCAGACTTGAAATGGCGCGGGAGAAGTCACTGACGGTGCGGCAAGCTGTCGAAAACCCTAGCATTATGCCTGCTTGCTCTTTCTTCCTCCTTACAACACCGTCAAGAGGCCAACAAGGCCCACGTCTCACATCACGAAGTTTCGTTTCCCGAATCGTGAAAGAAATTCGGCAAGCTTACTGGGTCGAGCTTTCAAGACGGTTGCGAAGTCGTGACTTCTAAGTATTGTTCGTTAGTATTGTGCTCGGGTAGCAAGATCGCTCAAAGAACTCGTATCAACAGGCTCAGATCTAAGAGACCCTATGACTAGGAGCTTCAACTTTCCGTCTTCTCAATTTTATTGCCATGATTCTGGAGTATCGTCCGTGGTTTTGTAGGAGTGCTAAGTTTTGAGGAAGGCGGACGGGGTCGTGCGACTGTCACACGCTGTTTTCACCCTGCTCAGAATTGACGTCAAGTTCAGACCTTGATTGAAAATACCGTACTTTCATCTTGTAATAAAGTCGCTCATGGGAAGTACCAAGGAGTAAGAAGTGGATCAAGTACCTCGACGAAGTGTCGACATGACTGCGGCTCGGGAGAAAGACGCGCTCGGCCACAACACATGTCTCGACGTTCCCAGCGGCCATGGTCTTCTCTCTGCCAGACCTCTGCCCGAAGACAGAGCGTGAGATGCTGCCTGGGCTGTGGCGAGGCTAACTTTTGGGGCGGTCAATTGCCATTGCATACCGTTAGGAACGGAAGGCAGAGGAATGTTTGTTTTTTTGGCAACCTCCACAGGTATTGAAGCCTTTATCTCGTACTTTAGACCAGATATCCTGACAATAACGCACACTTCGCCTGTGAACCAGCAAAGGTCGTCTGCGTGCCCAGGACAGACTCGTGCGCCCAAACCGACGAGCCGCAGCTTACGTAACTGACCAGGGTAAAATTCAACGTCGTGCGGTCTTTATTAGGAAATGGTCCACCTTGTTTTCCAGTAAGAATCAGCACAGCTGTGACCTTTGAACTGCCGTTGCGCCCTTGCAATGGCGGCTCATTCTTTGCTGACCTTTCCATGAGCTAAGCTACATCTGAAGATCCCCTCAGCTCCTTCAGACACCTCCACGCGAGCCATGTTTGCCCGCGCCATCCGACCAGGCGCAAGCTCGCGTGCCGCCTCGCGATGCCTCCCCCGCCCATCTCCGCGCGCGATGAGCCTCACGACTTCCTCGTCGACGACACTCACGCGGCGGTCTAACTTGAACTCACGACCATTCCCGGCTGTGTCATCCGCCAGATTACCCAAGCGCGCCCTCTCGAGCCAGCACGGCGCCGCGGCCCGCGCCGCCGGCCAACAAGCTCGCGAATGCATCCCCGGCACCCCGATCCGTGTGCTCCGCACGGCCGCCGACGTCCACGCGTGGCACGCCGAAGTCCAGGCACAACGCACCCCTTCTTCGCGCGACGAAGGAGGCGACCCGGGCCTCGCGTTCGTGCCGACCATGGGCGCCCTGCACGAAGGCCACACCACGCTGATCCGCGAGGCAGCCGCGTGGGGCCACACCAAGATCCTGGTCAGCATATACGTGAACCCGGCACAGTTCGGCGTCGCCGAGGACCTGGACAGCTATCCCAAGACCTGGGATGGCGACTGCGCTGTTCTGGCGAAGCTCTTTGGCTCGGAAGAGCTGGCTGCGCTGGCCTCAGAAAACGATGGAGGCGGCGCCATGGCGGTGTTCGCGCCGACGACAGCCGAGATGTACCCGTCCGGCTTCCCGGGCCAGGAGCCCGACTCCAAAGGCTCGTTCGTGACAATCACCCCCGTCGGCGAGCTGCTCGAGGGCAAGACGCGGCCGACGTTCTTCCGCGGCGTGGCCACCGTGTGCATGAAGCTGTTCAACATCGTGCGGCCCGACCGCGTCTTCTTCGGCCAGAAGGACGTACAGCAGACCGTGGTGATCCGCAAGATGGTGCGGGATTTTTGCATGCCGCTCGACGTGGCGGTCGTGCCCACCGTGCGCGAGGCCGGGGACGGGCTGGCGCTGAGCAGTCGCAATGTGTACTTGGGCACGCGGCGGCGGAAGGTCGCGCCGGTGCTGATTACTGCGCTGCGGGCTGCGGAGAGGGTTTATCTGGATGGGGCGATGGACGCGGCGGATATCGTGCCTGCTGCGCTGAAGGTGCTGCTGGATACGTTGGAGCAGCAGATGAAGCTGAGCCCCGGGGAGAGCGTGCTGTTCAAGATGGACTACATCTCTCTGGCGGATCCTGATACTATGGAGGAGCTTGAGGAGGTCGACCCGAAGAAGGGGGCGATTCTAAGTGGGGCGATCAAGATGCTGCCCGTTGTTGAGGTCCAGGAGGGCGAGGATTTGGGACTTAATAATGGCCCGCCGGTGAGACTGATAGACAATCTTATCCTGCCTCCGAGGATATAGGTGGGTGTCAGTGTCGCCGCCCAATATCGCAAAGAGCAATTCAATGAGCATATTTGAAACTCTGCCACAACAAGATCTTTAGGAAACAATAACATCTTGTTCTGAAGAGTGGATCGTGTGCACATCCATAGTAAAGGTCCGCCTCCCTAGCTCCATCGCCGGAAAAAATAACATCGAGTCCGCGCTTCGTATGGTATTGTTTTCTCACCTCTCAAGAACTGGGCGAATAGGCGGTGGGCGAACGAGCCTTGGTGACTTGATGAAAAAGCACCGTCAAGTTGGCAGCGATGCTGGCGGAGAGGTTGACAGCCGGGCACTTTGCGGAGCTAGAAGCGAGTGCGGACGATGAGCAATCAGCCCACGGGAAAATAAGACATCTGAACAACTGTAGATTCATCCAAAATGTCGTATTCTTCTCACGGCGACTGTACTAGAGCTTGCGTTGTGCGCTAGTGTCCCGATACATACTGTATCATAGCTCGCCAGACCCGATTGTGCAGACCGTATGTACTTATATGCAAACACACAGATGCAAACACACAGTCCTCGCTATACAAGCAGTCAGCGCTGCTGCTACCCAACCCATCACTACATGTACTATAACCGCGCCTTCTTATCCAAGCTCCGTTTCCTGCCCCGTCTACTCTTCCGCAGCGCAATCTCATCCTCCCCACTCAACGTCGGGAAACTATCCCCCGCCTTTGCCTTCCCCTGCGCCGCACTCCCAACCGCCTGCACAAACAGCCGCTCGCCCAGCTTGTCCGCCAGCGCCACGACGCGCGTAGAAACCGTGGCGCCGTCGCGGCGGTTCTTACCCTCGCGGCGTGACCTGGCGATCTTCTCCGTGAAGTCCCACAGCCGACTACCCAGCGCGTTGAGGCGGCCCGTGGCCGGGTCGCGCGGCGTCCGCCACTCGGGCGCGAGGCGCAGGCGCGGGGGAATCTTGGCGTCTTTAGACTTGACGACGTCGATGATGCCTTCTTCTTCGAAGCGCTGGTACGAGTTTTTGAGGGTCTCTTTGTTGACGGCTTCGAAGTAGGAGAGGTCGCCTTGGTGGTAGAGGGTTTTGCCGAGCTGGTTGGAAGTGAGATATGGTTAGTAGAGATCACGGCGAAGAGCTCGGAAGGGAATGGGGAGCGAGAACTTACCAGCTGTGCACTGTTCTGAGCCTTGCTCACCTCAATCCACACCTCCTGTGTCTGCCCCTGCGGCGGCGTGAGGCCCATGACCGAGACGGCTGCCAGCCAGCTTGCCTCAATGAACGGCCATATCAAGAAGCAGTAGAAATCATAATTCTCCCTGCCGACCTTCCTCTCCTCGTCCGCCAAGCCGACTACGACTATGGCGCCCTTCTCGTCTCTTGTCAATGTGAGAACCTTGTCCGCCTCCAGGCCCGCCAACGTCTTGGCCAAGTTGGCCTCCAGACCCTCGCCAGAAAAGATGAATTCTCCGCGGAACAGCGACGACAAGAACAGCACCTGGTCGCGCAGCTCCGTAAAGTGTATGTCCTGGTTCGTCGGACCGCCGCCTTGCTTAACGCGGGTATACATGGCTACACTGACCAGTGCTTCGGTAATGAAGAGGTGAATCGTCATATTGCGGTAGAAGCTCAGCTGGAAGCGATCGACGGCGTAGTAAGTCGGCTCGGCCACATCTTCCAGCACGCCCACCAGATCCTTGCCCAGCACATCCAGTCCTCGATCCACGACCTCTGACAGCGGCGAATTGCCAAAGTGCGCCACACGCCCTCCCTTCGCTCGAACCCGCCCAATAAGCCAATCCACGCGCCGGATGAGCTCCGTCTTGCCGACACCGCGGCCGCGGAGAGTCAGGAGGACGGTGCCGATCAGGGCCGTGGGCATTACGACCGAAACATCGTTGATGTCGGAGAGGACCTTGTAGCCTAGTGTCCGCAGAAGTTTTTGACGAACGACGGGGTCCATCTGGCCGCCGGTGTCGAGTTTGTGGGAGGGCGTCTGGCCCATGCGCGTGAGTTGCTCGTTGATGAAGCCGCGCAAGGACCATGGCTCGTGAAAGCGCACGTCGACTCTGCCCAAACGCAGAGAGAGGACAGAAGAGCCACCAGAGAGGAAGTCTGCGAGGTTTTCCTTCTTCTTGGGCACACCGAGGAGCTCAGTGACGTAGCCTTCTGTCTCGATGACCTTGTCGTACTGTGTGCTCACAGGGCAGATGATGGTGTCCTCGACGCGCCCGGTGAGGATACTGTCGATGATGAAATTAAGGATGCCGAACTTCGGCGATAGTAGTTTCCCAGTCCGTGACCGCCCGCCCTCAATGAAACATTCAAAGTTGAAGCCGCCTTGAAGCAGCGTGTCGATATAAGTCTGCACCAAAGTCGTGTACAGCGCGTCGTCGCCAAAGGCTCTCCGGATATAAAAGGCACCAGCGTGCTGCAGAAAGCTCCCAACCAGTGGAAAGTTCAAGTTATCGCCGGCCACGACGACGGGCAGTGCAATGCCTAGGCGGTAGCAAATCAGCTGCATGGAGACATAGTCTACATGCGATCGGTGGCATGGCAGAAAGATTATGCTCTGCTTCTTTGCTGCGGCCTGTTCGGCGACGTTGCGCAAGCGGAGCACTTCCTCGCTGGACACGTGTATGCCTTGATGGTAAGCTCTGGTCAAAAGCTGCGTACATAGGTAATATGCACCGCGGATGAAGGTCTTGCTCTCAAACTTGCAGATCATCTGGTCGGTCCACTTCTCGGCAACCTCGCGCAGCCCTGTTACCAGGTAGTTCCGCCTTTGACTCTTTCGCATTTCGAACTCCTTGCTATTACTCTTCTTGTCGCCT
This sequence comes from Ophiognomonia clavigignenti-juglandacearum, assembly GCA_003671545.1. Classification (NCBI taxonomy): domain Eukaryota; kingdom Fungi; phylum Ascomycota; class Sordariomycetes; order Diaporthales; family Gnomoniaceae; genus Ophiognomonia; species Ophiognomonia clavigignenti-juglandacearum. Next base: position 21,401 of record PYFS01001896.1, on the reverse strand, counting down.
AACAGTCCGTTGGCCTCTTCGACAGCGAGTCTCTTGTCGGCCAAGCTCGTTATTCGGGCATTCAGCAAGGGCGCGGAGAGCACGTTGTTCTTCATGTTCTCGCTGAAGCCTGGATAGAAGATGGGCTGGCCGATGACATGGTCATAGGCGCGCCATCCGGTCCCGGCGACGTAGTGGCTAACTTCGCGCAGGAACTGGAGCGGCTCCGACCGGAAGTGGGCGCTGTGCTTCATGAGGGCCTCCTCTTCCGGTTGTGGGTGGGTGGCGGCTGCGGAGGGAGGAGGTTCGACGTAGCCGGCGGGCTGGAAAATAACCTTGTCGCCGAGAAGCTGGAGATCGGGGGCCGAGTCGCGACTGGCAGCATCATCGCGAGTGCCGTTGCTCGGCGGGGCATCATCGTCGTCGTTGGCCATTTTGTTGTGATGTTGTGTCGGAGTTTGGTCTGCGCACAGCGAGCTGCACTGTTTGGACGAGTGTCACCCAGTGTAGTTCAGAGTAAGGAAGTCCGTCTGGGATCGTTATTCGACTATGGGCTGGTCATAATTGTAAGTACATATGTTGTCGTTCCAAGATAGTGCTGTGTCACGATGGCGCACTCCGTACTTGTTGACCATATTCTGCCCATCGGCAGTCCCAGCCGAGGGACGAGACCCCCTCTACGGAGTCCATGCACGTGGAGTTATAGTGGGCAGGGGTCACTGTAGCATGTGAAGCTCGGAAGCCTGCAGAAATGTCGCTAGCGTTCCCCAGATTTTGGCAAAGTGGGGTCACCCCTGCTGAAGCTCATCCTTGCACACGCTAAACCTTGCTCTGACCTTCAGTCCTCAACTTTTTAGGGCTTTTTTGGAGTTTCCTTCAACTCTCATCCACCACACACCACCATCAACGAACCACCATCGAGACAGAATGGCTTCAAAACCACCCTCCGTCACCCAAGCACTCCTCGCCCGCGCTCACTCGCCCTCCTCCGCCGAGCGCATCTACTCCGAAAAGATCCAACACCGCGCCATCTTCCTACGACCAAGCTCTCCCGCACCACAAGTCACCGCGAAAGAAGCCCGCCGAAAAGAACGCCAGCGCAAGCTCAAAGAACGAAAGAAGGCCCTCAAACCGAAGCCACTGTCTGCGAAAGAGCGCCGCAAGCTTGGTCTATACGACATCCCCCGCGACGGCCAGAAGTACACCATCTTCCTACCACTGCACAACCTGTGGCTTGGCTATGTTCGAGAGATCCTAGGCACGGAGGTCTACACTGGCGGACAAGGCGCGGCTGCAAAGCTGGCTGCTGCTGACTTTCACGGCGCTGAGGTCGAGGTCGTAAGAAGCGGTTGCGTCGGTCGCGTGGGGATCAAGGGCATCATCATCAAGGAGACCCGTTTCGTCTTTGACGTCATCACACCCAAGAACATTATCAAGACTGTACCGAAAGAGGGTACCACATTCAGGGTCGTAGTACCTCCTGCTGCCCAAGTTCATCAAGATGGTGGCCAAGTCAGGGAAGAGGTACGGCCAGTACCTGAGAAAAGCCTGGTTTTCGAAATCCTCGGAGAGCAGTTTCTGGTACGGCCAGCGGAAAGAGCAAATAAGAAATTCAGGAAGCACTTCCATAGGGATGTATGAAGGGACCATGCCTGAGCGCTGTCAAAAGAGCATCACCGCGCACACTATTAGTCTTCCCAGACTGTTCGACAGTACGGTCTGAGCCACAAGACATACGGCCAAGCTGGAGTTGCAACGATTTCGTCCGACATACGGACGATTACTATGTATTTCTCACTCCGCTCCAAGACGAGCAGCGAGATTAGCATGCGCTCCGATCCTATCATGTGTCATCAGAGTGGGCGCATGCCAACGAGAAGGAGACAGCAACCAGTCTGGTTTGCCATATGGGTACGTACAAAAGCGTCCACCCTAACTGCATGCACAAACACACCTGCTACTTCTCCGCTCGTTTCCATCCCGAAAAATGTATAACAAGTTGGCTGATTCTTATTCTGCAGATTATACTAACCACACATGCAAGCAGCACTGTGGACTATAAACGGCCGTGATTACCAGCCGCATTATCTGATGGGCCCACAAAGGACACATAGTTGATGATGTAGATGGACCAGGCAACGATTCACTACGAGTTCTAATGCGTTACCGAAGCATATATAAAATTAAGCACAATTTATGTCTCGTCTGTCTTAAGTATATCCGTCACCAACCTCGTAAAGTACCACTTTCGGATTGTGGACAATCAGCTACGACTGTGTATACACAGTAGGGTATGCCAGCGGTCAGCGTCAGACGACTGATGAGCCATGCGTACTTAAGCGATGGAAATCTAATATTCAAGCAGATCAACAGGGAATATTCCACGCTGAGTGGCGCTGGGAATAAGAGCTATTTGCCTTGTTTCTCCGCCGTTACCTACATCTCAACGCAGACGATACTCTAGGAGCCACAGGGTACCTTCGCCGATACTTCCCCCGGCTCGAAGACTCCTTCACGGGTTGGCTGTCGTGGGCTTTGTCCTGAGATGCCTGATAAGCATGCCCAAACTCTGGAGAACCTCTACCTAAGCCTTCTGCATTCTTCTGACTGGGACACAGGCCTGCTGGGTCCAGACAAGGCTTCCTCAGAATACCAGACGGGCGCACAAACCGCCAACGTCACCAACAACTACCCTTTGGTTGTCCCAAGACCAGCAGATTCGCACAGCCAACTTTGCCCCACTAAACGCGCCAGTCCATGTGCAGTTTAATGCACGAGGTGATTGCCACAACAACGGCACCCACCCCTTCCAGCTGAGCCTGAGCACGCTCAACCCGTCGGAGGCTTTGCGGCAGGACATCCAACATTCCGGCAGCCAAGATGCCATACGAGGCCGAGGTGGATGAGGTGATACCGAGGACGAAGGCGATGGAGACGACAATCGTGAGATTCGCGACGACAGCTACTAAAATGCGTCAACTTTCGCCAAGAAGCTCCAAAGATGAGCCGACGGAAGCTCTTATGCAGGTTCAAGGCTTCAGCCCCGACCAACAAAGGATGACGTTATGAAGGATCCCAACGCCAACTTCCCCGGGTCCCCCTCGCCCTCCCCTGCCTTGAGCCGAATAGGGCCCTGCTGCTGGTCTTGGCTTGACCTCGAAGTAGAGTACAAGCCCTCGCCATCGCGTGCCGAGGAGGTTATCTCTGGACCACAGCGACAACGACGACGACAACGAGCGCTACGATATTCACATATGCGTAAAAATTCGACAATCACCTCCCAGGGCCTCAGCGCCTCGGTTCCCTCATCTAGAGCGCAATGAGGTCCTGCTATTGGTCCCGAGGCGTCATGGGATCTAGTGATTGTTGTGCCATACAGAGACTGCTTGAGAAGCAGTGCGAAGGATCCAGCAAGCGTCTGCAGTGGCGGATAGAAAATACGGATCGCGACCTCCCCGTGATCCCGCTGAATATCGCTCTCAGGTGCCCTGTTGTGCTCTTGTATAGACAAGGTGTCTTATTGTACAGTGTCACGGACATCTACACAGCCCAGTGCAATGATTCATGAAAAGGTTCTCTGATCTGTGTCTACAATTGGTCCTCAGAGCGTGGCCGTGTCGTAGAGACCGCTCCAGCTGATGCTAGTTCTCTTGACATCCGCGTGGAGACCTAAATCACGATCCACGACAATGTCATTACATACACGTCCTGCAAAGCCAAACGCGTCACGCGATCTGTCCTCTCGTTCGAAAGTTATGGCGCCATGAGCGAATTTGGCATCTCCATCTGTTTGCTGACCACATTGCGTCAGATCACTACCACTGTTGCAAGGTGCTTCTATGATCATTACAGCAGCGAGCCAGGGTAGAATATACTTCACTGTGCAGCATGGGAACCCTGCCAGTGTGAAGTAATGGAGGCAAACAATTGTGCTGGAATGATCTAGATGCTAAGACTGCAGGTGGTGCGCGATCTTGACTTCTGTGTAATCCGCATCTGCGCGAAGCCACCTAATTTTTCAACGCAAAAACCACCACACCAACTCTACCTTTCTAGACTTGCTGAACTGATGTGCCTTTTCTCTACCGCACTGACACTCCCACACAGTATGGCCGTCAACAACACGTTCATGCCCTTCGGTAGACTGCCGCAAGAGTTACGAGTGCAGATCATTGCAGAATCTTGTCACGATCGCATCGCGCTTGTGTGAGACGAATTGCGATCTACACAACCAACAACAAAGACTGGCAACATGTCATTGAGACCCAGAACTTTGGCAAAACGCTCACGCTGGCTCCAAGAGACCTCTAAGACTTCGAGCGGATCATCATTAGACGCCGCACCCTTCTGATCCATAGCATCAAACTACAGATCTCCCTTACAGACATCGACGAACGTTTCTGGGCCGCTCAGTACAAGGGAGATGCTCACACAGATGGACCTAGCGATGATATATACTCAATCAGCAACTGGTTCCCAGACACGTTGGAACACACGTCCTGCCTCATCCGTCTGAGCACAGCCATCACGAGCATTTTCAAGCGCCTCTTCCGCATTCTGGCTGGCTGGCCAGATGAGCGCTCCCCGCAAATATTTTCGACGTTCCACCATACCTTCAAAGACGGCGACACGTTTTGATCATACAGACCCTGTTAAGGAGGACCTCCACCACGCCGCCCGCTGCTCATATGCGACTTTGGAAGTCTGGACCAAGTTCCAGCCATCGGAAGCGTTCTCGACGGCCAAATGTCGAGCCAAGACCCTGTTTTCCACCCACACGCAACACTCGTTTTGCTCAAGAAGACGACACAAGCCTGGACTACTGGAATTGCTCTAGGGAGTGTAGTTGCAGATGACTGGCTGGTTGATGCCGTAGGCGAGTTTGTTTTACTATCTCTATACACTGTTTGGAGCTCGAAACTAATTTCAGTGCGCAGAAACGATACAAAACCTTCCAAAGCATGCCCCTAATGTCAAGTACATCTACCTGCACCTGATGCAAGACGCGGATTGGAAGAAAGGCACACAGGCTCCGGACATGGCTTGCCCGGAGTACCAAGCCCTGTCTATATCGACCACTCAACTCAGATTGACCATGCCGTCTTTGAAATGGCTCATCGTCGACTATGCAGTCGACATTCCCAGCTTTCTCCTCACGATACTAGGAGGGGCTGAGACCAAGCACGTCAGCGCTCTGCCAGAGTGGTCTACTCTGGAGCGTCTGCAACTCAAAGGATACTACAACAACAAGGACGACAAGCTTCTGACGGATACTGAAGCAAATCACGGCCTTCTTGACACCATCGGCAACGCGTTGGCGCACTTCCCGAATTTTCGCGCGCTCGACATGACGATAGTGAGGAAGCCCAAGCCCAAGCCCCCATCCGACGAAGACGGCGCAGCCGATGACGAAAAACGACAACTAGGATGCAGAGAAAGTCTCCATCGCCTTTTTACACAGAGCTCCGTCCAAGAAGATACTTCATTTCCCGCCTTTCGAGCCGAGGACAGCCCTGCTCATGGTCCAGGGACTGAGCCCGCGCTAGCAAGAGGTGACGACGTGGAAGCAAGTCGTCCTGCGCGAACGGCATACTGCGCTCGCGGTGTGCGTCCCGAACGAGCAAAGTACAGCTTGGGAGCGTGTGGATTACAGTCCTCCGGGTGATGACAACGAGGATTTGGCGGCGGGTGACTCTGGCAACGACGTGGGCTATGATAGCGACGTGGTCGATGGCACTCTTGAATAGCTGGGGGTGGGACGGGTGCAGATCCAGATCTCAAAGAGGACATCGTGGCAAGTGGAGCACATGGAGGGATCAAGAAATCAAGCGCCGTCGCGAGGCGCCGAGGGCAAAGCCTGCACAGTCTTGAAAGCTTTTGCAAGTCGAGAAGACTATCTTAACAGTAGAAAGCTATAAAGCTTGGTGCAAAAGTGGGCGATTTTACCTAGTACAAAGCAAGACATCACCAGCCGTCCATGCCGATAGATGTCTGAGACAAGGTCAGCGTTTGCGCCGAAGATTATTCACCGTCGGGCATATTATTTATCAACACGGGAGCCAAATCAATGAAATCATCATCGTAAGACGCTACCGAGCCTGTGATAGGAGGATATGGCATTGTCAGGATACTTCTAGCGAGCTCAACCGTCTTTCCGCCGCTAGGTTGAGTTGAGATCCAGTGTCAATGATGTTATTGGCCTAGCAACATCTTACCTAGGTACATTGCGGCTGTACACTATGTGCTGCCCGTTCCACTTGATCAGATAGGGTGCAGTCAGTCGAGGCTGAAAACGGTGGGGCAGGTAGGAACCCTCGAGACATCGAGCCGAATCAGGACAATATTGGACACCAGCCAGGCTGGAGTTCGTGAAATCGACAGCCGGCTTGCCTGTTCAATACGAACAGTCGGGGCTCGAGAACCGGCCTGTTTCAATCCCCGGTAGTTCCGGGCTCCTGGATATAAGAATGGGAGATCAGCATGTCCTATGAGACGTTGGAAGACGCAAAGGATCTGAGAACAGACCAGAGAAACTCGACGTTCTCGACAAGGTAGACCAATCAGTAATAATTTGCACATAATCTCAATACTTCAGTTAAGCAGTATGAGCATCGTCGGACGCATTGCCATCCTGCTCCTTGCTGCAGGATCCTCCTTCCATCAGTGAGTATACTCGTGCCAGCAATGATCTTCAACATTTCGCAACTGCGCTCAGCAGAAGCCCGACAGCTGACTCGCCTGCTGTGCGACCAGAGCTCTCGCCCTACCTCAAGGCGGCCTCTTGCAATGCGCAACTCCCACAACAACCGCAACAATCCGCTTACCCGCGATCCAGTGTCTGCGCCTAGTTTGTATCCACCCGGAGTCCATCTGCTCACCCGGCGAGCTCACCGGCAAGACGCCCGCGCCACCCAGGACAACAACCGCAACATCCCCCAACCACTGTACCGCGATCGTGGAGATCAACAGCTTCGGCGGCTGCGGCCTCTGTCCGACGTGTGCCCTCTCCGCCAATCCAGGCGGGCCGATCATCACCGCTTCCGCGACTGTGTTGCCCACGCGCACATACGTCAACCCCGGTGGGCCCATTATCACCACTAAAGTGCCTGTCGTGTCTACAGCTCCGGTGGTGTCGTGCTCGGCGATCACGACGGTGTCGACGACGATCTCGTCTCCGCCTTGCCCGTGCCCGCTTCTTCCGGACCCGTGTCCTTTTGGTAGGAGTCTCTCCACCCAGGCTCTACCTACGAAGACGTACGTGGATGGGTGCACGGCGAGTGTGGTTGCTGGACCGGGTTGTCGGTGCGTACTCTGCCATTAGGCAAAGGAGAAGACTGGGACGAGGGTCGCATGGTGAAGAGAATTGTTGATGGTCTTCAGCAGCGCTGAAAGACCATTTTGTAACCAGGCTGGTGTCTTGGCTCGTGGCTGTTCCTAAATTGCAATTGAGCTCGGGTTCAGAGACAGAAAAGATTCGCGGTGTTGAAGGCAAGTCTATAGTCCATTCGTAATGTAATAAATACCTTGATTCATCTATGTCAATGACGGAGTGCTTGCGAGCATTGCTTCGGTGGTCGCAGGACATTGTGCGAGCATCATACGAGTTCAAGGGGGTAGTGAAACTCAGAGCCGGGGGTAGTGCGTCTAAGGTCTAGTCCTTATCTGCACTGCCCCCCTGGATTACTGCACACTCTCGTCAGTCACACTGACAGCGCACAATATATATAACTGAACACCATTCCAGTGCGTACATCTCCAGGCGAGATTTATAGATCGTCTGGAAACAAAGGAATTCAAAATCTCGCTCATTTCCAGGCGGGAGTTTTTTCAATTCCTACGGCCAAAGATGGCTTAGAAAATGTTAGTAGCCGTCGACGTCATCACTTGAGCATCTGGATACCTAAGTACTTCAACGTCACGGCCCAAGACGCCCGGAAAGCAAATGTCTCGGAGCCAGCAAAAGGAATCACTCGGCTTCGTAGATCTGCTCAGCTGCCGGTTCAGGATATAATTGTCTGCATAATTTTGCGTGAATGATATCAAAGACAGCCACCGGCACTTCCTTCCGAATTGCCCTCCTCGTCCTGAGACCCGTCACCTGCCCTCCGGCCACGGCACGATTCAGCACAGCTGCCTCAAAGATGAAGAGGGCTGCCACAACAGCTAGTGACTCCAAGCCCAAGAAGCGTCGAGTCGAACTGCCAGAGTACCATGCCACTCCATCTGTAAGAACAGAAGACGGCGAAATCATCTGGCCGGCCCCCCAAAGTCAGATAGAAGCAGCAAAGGACTTCATTCTGGAATGGTGAGTGAGCTGATGAACTGCTTTCATGCATCCAACATTTGCCTATGCTAACACTTAGGCACAGCGCCGGAGCTGGCAAGAAGACGTTGATCGTGCCGGACAAAGATGCAGACGGCCTGACCTCTGGTGCCATCCTGCGGAAGACACTCATCCTCCTCGGCCTAGACAGCGATCTGATAGGCGCCCATCTGCTCCAAAAAGGAGCAAGCATCCACGATGAGTCCGAACGCACCGCCATGGCGGCCTTCGACCCGGTGTACATCTTCGTCCTAGACCAAGGCTCACGAAAGTCACCCCCCGTCATCGACAAGCCGCACAAAGCCCTTGTCCTCGACCACCACCACGCCCTCGAAGATGACTTCCCCGCCAACGCCCTCCACGTCACCGCCTGCAACAGCCCGCCCGTCGCCACCTCCTCCCTCCTGACCTACCTCATCTGCCGCGACCTCGACGAGGACGTCGAGCAGCACTGCGACTGGCTGTGCATCATGGGCACCCACGGCGACCTGGGCAACACCCTCAAGTGGGCGCCGCCGTTCCCGGACATGCGCGCCGCGTTCAAGAAGTACACGAAAAAGGCCCTCAACGACGCCGTGGCGCTCATCAACGCGCCGCGGCGCACCGCGACGTACAACGTCCCGGGCGCGTGGGCCGCGCTCACGGCCGCCACCGAGTCGCCCGCCGCCGCCGGGGGGTCGCCCGCGGCGCTGCTGCTACACAACCGGGCGCTGCTGGCGGCGCGGGCCGAGGTCAACGCCGAGGTGGAGCGGTGCACGCACGCGGCGCCCAAGTTCAGTGCGGACGCGCGGGTCGCGGTGTTCCGCATCCGCTCCGCGGCGCAGGTGCACCCGGTCATTGCGACGCGGTGGGCGGGCCATCTGCAGTCGGCGAAGCTGGAGGTGGTGCTGGTGGCGAACGAGGGGTACCTGCCGGGGCTGGTGAACTTCTCGTGCCGGATACCGCGGTCTGCGCGGGCGCGGGACCCGCCGGTGAATATCATCGAGATCCTCCGGGGCATTGCGGCCGAGGCGGAGGATGAGACGCTGCGCGCGCGGCTGGGGGAGTCGTTCGCGAGGGGGCATAAGGAGGCGAGCGGCGGGATAGTTCCGGTGAAAGAGTTTGAGGAGCTGATGGCAATCATGGGGGTTGGCAAGAAGCCTGGAGGCGGGTCGGGGACGCCGAAGAAGCCTGGCACGGAAGTCAAGTCTGGCAACACTATCACGAACTATTTTGGGAAGAAGGGGTAGCAGTGGATCACGATGGGGCTCGAAGTAGTAGCCACTGATAGAATCGAGGAACAATGCTGTTGGATTGTGCTGGGCCAAATTCTGATGACCCTTTTTCCAGCTCAAGTTCCAAGATGGCTCGTCCTAACCGAATCAACACCAGACTTCACCCCAAACTCCGCCGTCTTGAACGGATCGACCTGCTGCGCAATGTACGGGTCGTTGTAGTAATCACTGCGCGCACTCCGGGCCTGCAGACCGGACTTGCTCCTCTGCAGCTCGATGGCGTCGTCATCCGGGTCGTTGTCGGTCCCGCCCGTGCTGAGCCGGCGGTGCTCCAGCGTCACCTTGACCTCGCGCGTCACGAGGATCTGGCTCATCTGGAGATCGCAGAGAACGGGCCAGAAGACGGGCACGGAGGCGGTGATGGTGGCGATGTCGACCTCGAGGGCGGCGAAGACGATGGGTGTGGAGCCGTACCATGTCGGGTCGAAGGTCGGATAGGTGGTGGCGGCTGTGCGGATGAGGGAGACTAGACGCAGCATGGAGCACACGCTGGCTCTGAGAGAGAAGGGCGACGTTAGTAAGTTTGAACGAGCGGGATAGTTTGGTGGGAGTTGCGGGGCCAGGCTCCTCGGAGAGTCCGCGAGTTGTGACACTCACAAGCTGCCAACGCCATACAGGGCCAGTAAGACCCAACGAGACCTCGACTTGGAATTGTCTTTTGCCAAGAGCAATGGCGCAGCAAGGCATAGGATGATGATGTCTAGGACCATGTTGCTTGCCGTCAAGCTTGTGTAGGTGTTGACAAAGGTGTGTACTTCGAGACTGCCGAAACCATAGCGAGTAGTGGCAGGCACGGAATGGTCCCACAGGGCGTTGACGGGTACGACTGGAATCCAAGCCATCACCGCATAGACCGTACTCCACAAGGATACAGTAATGATGCTGAATATGGTTGCCTTGTGCAGCCAAGTTCCTTGCTCATAGAGCCGGAGATACTGGGAGAGCAGTGCCAACTCTGTAGACTTGTGTGAGTGCAGACTCGACATTGTGTGTGGGATTCTTCTTACGAGGACGTACTAATGAATCCCGCAGACAGCGGATAGCTCGCATTGGACACATAGAAGATCTGATTGCAACGTGAGTAAAGAGTCCAGCATCAGCAAACACGCCGCATGGGAAAACTTACTCTCAGATATGTCTCGACGGTTTCTGTTTCCAAGGCGAGAAAATGCCTGCCCAGGCCGCCGTAAACTGTAGCCAACCATATCGTGATCGACCCAACCGACGTAGAGAGTAAGGACAGTGTGATGAAGAGGTCATCCCAGCCCGGGGAGCACAAGATGAAGAAACGCGTGTACAGACGGAACAGGGCGCAAATCCAAGTTAATACCTTCCACGGCACCCAAAGTCAATACCACGCCCGTCAAGTCACTAAGGATGTTGTGACATGGTGGTTCATAGTCGAGAGGGCTGTAACGCACCATGAAGGAGATGGTGACGGCGAGGATATTCTCCGGGTGGTTCAGCACGCCAGGCTCCTCGTCGAGGTTGTCGTAGATGCCGAGGAGATCGGTGAGCGTCGTCATTTTTTTTATTTTTTTTTATTTTTCTCGGTGACACGCTGGAGTACACTTTAATGCCGCCCAGCACTGATAGCAGTCCTAAGACTTGTGCTACCTAGACCGACTGGCGAATCCGAATGTCATTTGTTGCTGCTTCCGGTTGTCACTTGCTCTGAGTCTTTGTCCAGGTATGGGTGTCGGAAATCGAGAAAACGCGTGGAATTGACCGCTCAATAAATTCTAGGCCGAGAGTCAGCAAGCACGCGTTGAACGGGAACCCGTTCAATGTGCAAAGAAGCAACGTCGAAGCTCCAAGGAAGGAAACGGGGGCCGGGTGGCAGGCGGCGGCGCATCGGGGACTTTTGTTAATTCTTTTCATGTGGCGTCCCGGTCCCACCTGCAGTTGGTCTTGTCCCTGTCGTTGGTATGGGTTTTGAGATTATGGAGCTCTCAGCTCGAATGAACAGCCCCTGACTCATGGAAGCCGAGCAGTGCCGTAGATCTCGGGGTGGTTTAGAAGAGGTTGCTTAGAGAAGGAGGAGTGACTCGCGTTAGACGAGCTTCCATAGAGCAGCATATCACAGAGGCTCGTCTAATAGTGTTTGCGGACACCCCCGAGGCAACAATCATCGTCGAGCCCACATTCTGGAAGCGGCCCGGGATGTGTGGTGACTAAAATCCGCGCTGCTCGGCTGCTCACTTCCAAAGTTGGGCAGACGCTCAGCCGATCCACTTGTCTTTCTTTGGCGAAGGACTGTACCGACAGTGCCGCGACGTCAGTCTTTGATCTCCATCAGGCCACCGAATAACTTTGAACGAAATTGAGGACCCGACTTCATGCCCCCGGGTGAATAGCAAGAATGGCTGGCTGGCAGAGAATTTCAAGTGCGGTAGTCCGTAAGGAGACCTGCTTCTTTGTTGGTGTTCCTGGTATTCCATCGCGAGTTGGGAGAGTTGCTACTACGTCGGCCTGAGTGGACAGTTGTGCACATGTTGGAGCATCCCGCTTCCCGAGGGTCTGGAATGTGTTGGACGTAAAGATCTCCGCCATCGAGGTCAGCTTACAAAGGTGATCTGAGCTCGGTGGATCTGACATGGTCAGTATCATCAAATTGGAAATTGGGATTCGGTACGCCATAATTACCCTTGCGTTCTAAAGTTGTAGTCTTGGTGGAGACTACTAGTCCAAGAAAGTACCTGATCTGTAGTTACTGCTCTTGCGGATTCCAAGTTCTCCTGCAGCAGCGCATCCGGGCCTGCATCCCCGGCGCATATCCTTGGTCCACAAAATTATAGCGCTTTCATTCTTCTGACTTCCAATCGCACAAAGTATTGGGCAGAGATAGATGCTCAGTTACGATCATCTCGAACAAACCCAGCGCCACCCGATTCAAGATCTTGCGAAGAGACCTCATAATAGTCCCGAGGTCTGCTCCAGCCCCTATCTCTTGCAGGCAAAGCCCGCAGTGCACCGGGTGGACTTGCCCCGCCAATATCAGAAAGACTCGCGGGCCAGTACCGTAATATGACGCCGATCGTGGAATTCTTTTACAGAATTCACCATCAAGCAAGAAGCCTGCAAGGCCCCCCCCCCCCCGGAAAAAAGGGCAAGCGAGGCACCTGAGAGTCGAGATGCGAGTCAGCTTGTTGTCCATGCTCTGGCATTAGATAGATCCGACGTCGCGCATCAGGAGATGGCTGCGAGCATGTTTCTTTTTGGAGCAGTCGGGCGCGACTCCCATAATATTGTCAGATCAAGGGTGTTATCATACTGCTCCGAGCCTTCTTGGATCTGTGGCCCATCTAGCCCATGCAGCAAGGGCGCTAGCCTGCTCCACCTGCCACGCGGTCGGTAGATCAGCGCAGGCGACCTCCGACCTGACTTGTATTAGTAACTTGTCAGATTGTCAAGCTGTTGCCTAATCTCTATGATGACGTAATGATCTGCTGTGTAACATAAGAAGTACTGAAGTATCTACGGAATACTTAAGCGCGTCCGTTCCGTAGGAGTCTAGGCCTGCTAGGTATTGTAGCTTGGCCGCCTTCCAAGGTGGCTTGTGCAGTTTGTAGCAAAGTCCTTTCCACGGAAGTAAATACAAACACCGCGTGTCATTTTATGGTTCTTTATTCAGCTGTTTGTAGCTGGCCCAGTACGCGAGGAAGCTGCAGTGTTCTTGGTGTGCGCCTGCACTGGGTGTTGAAGTATGGGGGATAAAGGAGTAACGAATTCGTGTACAGATCCAAAAGCTAACTATAATTCTTCCCAGGGCCACCTCCATATATATAGATATATGTATATATATAGCCCACGCGATCCCCAACAAAACAACCTTGGAATCTCCCCTCGAGGACCGAGCCGACAGCTACCGAGCCGTACAGGGCTAGAAGTGATTTCGGTCGACCTCCGTGACCTAAATCATGACTTCCTAATCAGGCGGCGCAGATCTCAACACTGGGTATTTGCCTCCATTCCCGAGGTCCTCCATCTCCCAGACCGTTCAAATCGGCCATCGGCGCCAAGGTCAACGCGCAGCCCCCTCAGTACTTAGGTGGATCCTATCCACTATCTTAAATTACACCTTTTTTTCCTACTGTTTCTAGCGACGTGGCCGGATCCACCAGAAGTACCGCTGCTTTATGAAATCTGATAGATCGCATGCATTTTCTTTAACGACTGGCTGGCAAGTGTCCCGAGGTCTCTATAAGGCCTCTTGGCGCCAATGACCGATTTGAACGGTGTGGGAGATAGAGGTGTGGGTCCTGTGGGCTCAGAATGCGACTATTTCCCCTCCAGACAGGTGTACCGGGATAAGTATAAATATCAGTTTCCAGGCACTCCCAATCTCTTGTAAGAAAAAGAAGAAACAAAAAAAAAGGGACGCAAAGTCTTCCGTAGAATGACTACCGGTAATACAACCTTCAAACTGATCCTTGGATGGTCTCGTCGTCGCTCGCCAATTGGGCAGATGGTTGTCAGAGCCATCTACCACCCTGATGTTACCTAGGTAGCACTACAGAAACTTTCCCTGGCGGCTCTGGATGCTGGTGGAAAATCCATAATTTCAAAGTGGAGTAAAACCCCAGACGTCAACGTGTAACACTTATGTGCCTACTTTCCAGCTTACTGGAGGCAAGTGCCTGCTTGCGAAGACGCGGATAGGACTGGCACTGGCCTCAACTGCCCCTACGCTCGGGTCACGCCGGGCTATATACTTGAATTGATGTCTATGACCCCAAGCTAGCGTATAGCCGTATAATCGAATAGTCGTAGACATGGAGGTCAGCTTCAAATTTAGACCGATATGACCAGCGGTTGAACGGCGGCCCACCCTACTAGTTGATTCGATCAATAAACCTGCGAGTTCCCGCCAGAAGGCCCCAAATACCCAGACAACTTATCAATCTGGAGCCAGATATCACACTTCAGTGTAGTCTTATCCAATCATGAGATATGACACACTCCATTTGTGTGGCGGCCTATGTGCATTCGCCAACTCAGTTGGGTTGGGACGTTCGCGTTACACTCTGTATGTATTACAGGAGCGGTCCTCTATACATCATTGAGAGCAAAAACGCCAGTATCTGCCGATGGGAATCCGGTCCTTGACACAATGACATGTGATTGGCTTCAGAATTGTGTCGGGCTGGAAATACCATGCATCTGTGCCCAGGTCTTCAAATAATATCCTGTCCGAACATTCAAGCTCTCACGCTCAATTACCCGTCAGACGAGAGACTAGTGTGTAAAGCACGTTTCTAACGATGCGAACGAATTCCAAGACCTCGCGATACAATAAATGGGCCAACATACTTGGAGCGAGTTGGCCCGGAAGGCTTCATCCGATGTGTCTTCCTCTTTTGGCTGGAATGGGGTTACGATGTCGAAGAGATCTCCGCGATCTTCAAAGCTGGATATGATGCCGCCAAAGAGAGAGTGCCAGCCATGAAGGCCGAGGTCTTTCCTGCTCCTGAATATGATCGTAATTTGTACAGCCTGGTGTGACACTCATACCTAGGTACTGCCACCTGCAAGCTGCACGCTGACTGACGGCATGATTATTGCAGAGATCGGCGTCCTCAAGCCCTGGGAGATCCCCGATGGGGACATCGAGTTGCTTGTTATTAAGGACCTCCGTGCATCGTGCCCCCTGACCTTTACTGAGTTCCAGGCTGGGAAGTTCCCCGTGACAAAGTTCCATGCCGCATGGGCCGCGCCAGGAGACAGGCTTCCCCTCTCCCAGGTCCAGCTGAACTTCATCCAGGGCGGCGTCATTGCCCTGGCGTGGAGCGTCTTTAACCAATCCGGACACAGTATCACCTGGTTATACCTGGGCTCGGACATGGGCAGAAGAGTGCAGAATGGCCCAGGGTCTGGATATCCCTGACCCTCTGCCCTTCTATCTCCAGTCCCCGATGAGGTGTACGCTGCCAGAGACGTGATCCGAAAGCCGTCTGGGCGGGGTTCCAGACGCGCTGAAGATCATCCTGAACTTCTTATCCTTCCATATGAGTTTTTTTTTTCCTAATATGTGCACGCCGTGACGCATCGTCCCTGAAGCTGATTGCACAATGCCCAAGCCACGCCGGAGGGCATGCCCGCCGCAGATGTTGTCGGACACACACACACCGCGGCCAGATCTTCTATCTCCTCCCCGGTGCCTCTCGTCGCCGTAAAAAACCTGACGAGCCCCCAATAAAGTCACCACACCCTCCGCCGCTTCCGACCTGACGTTCGTCTCCACCAACGATGGCGTCTCCGTCCTGCTCTAGCGCACCGTCCAGGCCCAGTCCAGGAACCCATCAAGTCTCTGGGAGACAGCACCGTTGACCCGGACTTCACACGTCGGTATCGCCGTCGAGATCCGTATAGATCCATCTTGAAAGCTCACAGAAACTGGACAGATGAGATAGATGGTGACTTGAGTTGGGGCAAGGCTCTTGGGAAAGAGAGGATCCACGCCCGTGAGAACACCTGATGTGGGCGTGGTTAATGGCCTTCAGGTCATCCTGCCCTCTCCGCCCGAGGGCAGTCTCGAGGTCCTCGTCGGGGTGGAGCAGAGCTGCATGGAGAAACTGCTGATCGAGTTGCTGTGGAACAGGCTTGCCGTGGCAAGGTAGACGGGTCACGGAATAGCCACCTGGGCAGCCTCCAGGTCTTGTGGGCACTGAGCAGTAAGACTATAGAGGGGAGCACAAATTTGATGGGATGTAGCGAGACGCGACTCGGCTGGACTTCCTTTTGTATGGCCTGGGTGACTTGGATCGTTAAAAGCCCTGTCGATCGACGTGTCAGATCTCCCCACGTGTCCGGCCAGCCGAACCGAGTGAATGCACCTGGTCTGCGTCTTATCAGTCCGGGGAGGGAGTTAAGCGGGTATGTACATGCTGTGTATAACACAGTACACTTATGCAAGGCTCTACGTCGGAGTCAGCCTGCGATGATTATCAAATTGGTCAGTCTGATGTCCGTTCGCTTCCAAGTTCATGTGACCCAGTATGAAGGAAGGCCCTTGATCCTATAGCCATGACAGCCCTGACAAGTGTATCGTATCCTATATTAAGTATGCAATGAGGCAGTGTGAACTGAAATGCTCCTTCCGATTACCTCAGCGCTTCTGGGGACAATGGGGAGGACTGTACATACTTATGTCTATACGAACTTGCCAGTTTCTGGGACGTTACAAGATGGGAATCATGCCTGACAGTAGAGCTAGAGAACCGGCTTTTGTCCGAGCCCTTCGATTCTTATCTGACTCCGGATGAATTTCGAATTCCCACTATTTACAGAATCAAAGCCAGGGCTATCCCTTTCGAGATCTAAATTTGCAGACTGTGCGGCTATGTGCCTTTGTAAGATCAGGCTGAGATGTTGCCATATTATGATATTGTAGTTGCAGCCTGTGTGACATTGGTTACTAGTTATCCCGAGGTCCTGATGTTCGTGGATAGGATTGCATAAAGATTCGAACCTACCGGCTTAGTAGATGTTGTACCTGAGTAAGTGCTTTGAGTGTCCAAGGCAAGTGGCAGAGTGCTGATGGCCTGATACTTGAGCATGCGAAACAGCAGTGTGGGTCCCCGGGCATTTTGTGAAGCACGGCCCACCTACTGCACCTGGGCAGTCATCAATATTTATAATATCCACTTTCAGTGATACCTGTTCAACATCATCCAAAGAAGCGCACGGCCGCACGGCTCACCGTCAATATCATCACCACCTCGCGGTACTTATCATGAAACTCAGACAAATACACCATACTTCGGAGCTGGAATCTCGAGAAAAGGGCCCGGGAAGACCTGAGAAGCCGAGCACTTCATCAGGCCGTATAAGTTGCCACAATGTATTGTACATGTATAAGTATTTCCAGAACACACAGCAAGCCCCACACTCTCCCAGGGTGTTTCATACCTTTCCACCAGGGCCGTGGACTTCCTCGCTTCACGTCACGACACTCCTGAGATCATGCCTCTATAGATCTGAGACAGCAGTTAACCTGCTGCTGAGCATCCCCTTGACTCGAGTCTACCACGTGGGGAAGAGTCGAGCCATCGATCGGAAGCCCCCTTCGAATGGCGCCCGCAACAACCCCTGTGTCTCGACTCTGGTTGGCAGCCGATTGGCCTTATTCGCTTTTGCGCCGTGCGCCAGATACCTTACCCTCCAAGCTCTCTATCATTTACGATCATCTTCGGATAGATTATACTGTCTATACTATCTAGATTGCCCGCATGGTCCAAGGTCGTTGAGCTATCAACTACCTTGACTTTACACTCATTCCCCGTCTCTCCTTCAAGGTTGTTTCCAGCGCTGGCCGTGGTCCATCTCCCCTGTTTTGCTCGTCTAAAGTATATTGTCTAATTCTTGTGCTTCGTAATTCTGCTTCTCTGCTTAATCTTGGCCGACACTCACCTGGCTGCACTTTTCGCCGTAACCTGCCCGGGGCTAACTTCTAAAATTCTCCGACTGTATCTTCCGAACCTCATGCGCAACTAAGGCAACAACTTGTGGTGTCTTGTCAGCTGGTGCTGAACACACAAACATCGTGAGTTTGATAACGGATTATCACCGACACAGCCCGCTGTTGGGCCGAGAAACAGCATCGTCATGGATCAGGAAAGGAAGCAAAGGAAGAAGTCCTACTCCGACCTCGAGGCAATCGTCACATCCAGCGTCACCGCCCGCCAATCCTACTGGGATGCCAAATTCGCCGTCAACGACGATGACTCCGCCCCGGGCACCCTCCCGCAAGGAGGAGCAGCAGCAGCAGCAGTAACAGCAAGCCCCGGCTCCGACGCACCAGAGGCAGTCCCCAGCAGCAGCATCACCCCCATCGCCACCAGAGAAGAGCGCTTCGCGCACGATGCAAAGGCCCTCTTCGACGCGTCGCCCAGCGACTCGCACGCGCCGCCCCCGCCGGCCTACTTCCTCGTGGACGCAAACGGCCAGACGCAGGCGCTCTACACCGCGCCCACCACCAACACCCTGAGCCCGACCGACACCGCCTCCCTCGCCACCTTCAAGGGCGGCAACAACAGCAGCAGCAGCAGCATGAGCCCCGTCATGGGCCCGCCTGCGCACCCGCCGCTGCCGCTGCCGCCGCCGCTGCCGGCCGGCGGGTGGTGGAAGTCGCTGGGCGAGGGGAAGCGCGTGTGCGGCATGCGCAAGAACGTGTGTCTGGCGGTCTCGGCGGGCGTGTGCGCGCTGATCTTCGGGTTGCTCGTCACCATCCTCCTCGTCACCGCGCCCAGGCCCGGCGGCGGGAGCAGCAGCGGCCCAGGTGGATCTGCTGCTGCAGATGGAAGCACGGTGGGGGAGGAGGGCTTCTCGACCCAGGCGCTGCTCGCGAAGGGGGACGCAGGCCCGTTCCTCGCGGCCTCGAACATCGCGGCGATGAACTGGACGACCGGCGGGCAGGAGTACACGGGCGTCTTCTACCAGTCCGGCGCCGCCACGGGCGCCTCGCTCATGGTCGCCATCAAGAGCGCAGCCGACGGCGCCGGCGCCGGCGCCTGGAGCACCGTCAACATCTCGGCGTCGGCCGCGACGGCGCGGCTCGACGTGCTGGCCGGCACGCCGCTGGCCGCGGCGTCCAACAACGGGCTGTGGAACCTGTACTACCTGACGAGCGGCGGCGCCGTCGCCGAGGTGTACTCGACGAACCCGGCGAGCGCGAGCGGGTGGCTGCAGGGGAGCTTCGGCACGGTGCTGGACAACCCGGTGGTGGCGGCCGGGTCCGGGCTCGGCGCCATGTGGCAGCAGTGCGACGACTGCGACGACGCGCTGTTCGTGGCGTGGCAGAGGGCCGAGGGCGGCGAGCTGGTGTACGCGAACATGACGAATCTGACGTGGGGCGAGCCGGTTGTGCTGGACCGGTCGGCGGCGGCGGGGACGGCGGCGACGGTGAATGCGTTTACGGACTCCGGGCGGACGCTCGGCCCTGACCACAATGCGGTTCGGTTCTATCATAGTCAGGGGGATGGGTTGATGGAGACGCTGAAGGGGCCGTTGGGAGGAGGGCGATTGGTGACTGGGAATGGGGGTGAGTACTAGTAGTCCTTTTTTGCTGAAAGATGACGATCAATCAGAAGAGGCCGCTAACACGATGCACAGGCGACGCAATCGCAACAAACATGTCGACCGCGCCCCCGCCAAAGCTCGCCAGTCTCACGTATGGCCTCGGGAACGGCGAAGAGGGCTGGAACAACAACCTCGTGGGCTGGATCGACCCCGTCACGGGAGCAGCAAACGCCGCCAACTGGATCAACGGCGAACGGTGGGTTGCGGCTGCGCCCACCCTCGACGGAAGCCCCGAGAGCCTTGTGGAGGGCGGCTTCTCCTCCATCGCCATGACGCAGGATCTGAAGATCTACCTGCTGAGTCCGCTCATGGGCGAGATCCACGAGTATGTGGCCACTGCGAGCGACGCGATGCGATGGACTTGGCAGGCTGTGGTCGAAGTGTGAGGGAGAGAGGAGGGACGCGAGGAGATGAGGTATGGACACGCACCTGTCAAGAGTTGACGTGCCCTTAAGCCGACATGGTCGAAATCCCGCTCTCCGTTCGGGGTGCGTGTCTTCACAAGTCGAAGAGGTAGTTGAAGTTGGAGTGGGAGTGGGGGAGCAGCAAGAGAGTGCGGAGCAGGTGTGTTTTGCTGAATTTCTTCAGCAATCGCCCGGAACCAGGAGCGCCATGTCAGGTATCTACTTACACAACCTATGCCAAAGACATTTCGCAACCAAGTTTTGCTCCTATTCGAGCAGGTGAGCAGATTGTGGTCACAGATGATGATGATATCTCGTGAAAACCTGTGTACATAGGCAGATAATGATATGTCTCTCTCACAAATATGTACACAGCAAAAAGTCTGGTAGACAACGCGACAGTGAGCACTGTCAGCCATCTCTCGAAGCATCAAGACAGCCTTGAGGTACTCTATCGAGTCATCCTAGCCTTCAAGGTCGAGTTCGAGCCGCTCAGCTTGCTCTTGATGAACGCCAGGGCCTCATCGCCATACTCCGCGCCATAGCCCTGGTGAGTGGCAGCATCGTTGCCATCGCAGCAGTACGGGTCCGCAGCATCACAGTACGACTGGATCAAGGCCGCGTTCGCGCACGTGAAGCCATC
The DNA here is from genome assembly GCA_003671545.1 of Ophiognomonia clavigignenti-juglandacearum. NCBI lineage: Eukaryota > Fungi > Ascomycota > Sordariomycetes > Diaporthales > Gnomoniaceae > Ophiognomonia > Ophiognomonia clavigignenti-juglandacearum. The sequence continues at coordinate 698 of PYFS01001896.1, read as the reverse complement.
GGGGCGAGCGGCAAACTACACACAACCACACTCGTCAGCACACACTTCCCATCTCACATAAAAACGGGGCCAGAAGAAAAGGGTCAACAAAAAAAGGGCATCAAGAAAACATACCCCACCAGCCTCACAAGTCCCGACCTCATACGACAGCCCCGCCGTGAAGTGCGGATCGCCCATGAAGATGGCGGCCTTGACCTGCTTCAGCGCCGCGGCATCCAGCGCCGCCGTCCCCAGCCCGTCGCCGCCGCACAGCGCGTCGTCCATGATCTGCCCGCCCTGGCTGTACCCGACCAGCACGATCTGCGTGTCCGGGCACTGCGCGGCGAAGTCGTTGACGGCGGTGACGACGGCCTGCGCGCCCTGTGCCGCCGAGTCGGCGTACGCGACGCCGCCGCACGAGGACTGCCCGCCGCACGCGGGGTACGTGATGGCTTCGGAGGTGGCGCTGCGAGGTTTTCGTTAGTTTGCGCGAGGCCCCCGTACGTATTTGCGCGTGGAATGGAGTGGTGGACAGCGGGGTGAAACCAGACGTCCGAAATAGGGTCCCCCGCCCTGTGTTTTGTGGGAAAAGGGGTATAGCAGCCCCCCCCCCCCCAAAAAAAAAGGAAAAAGCAAAAAAAAAAAAAAAAAAACCCACCCCCCGAAGACGGCGGGGACCCAGGCCCCCCCCCGCCCAGGGCGCCCCAGGGCCGGGGGGG
>PYFS01001891.1:0-46519 GCA_003671545.1 Ophiognomonia clavigignenti-juglandacearum | reverse complement strand
TCAATTGGGTTCTGGTTGTTCGTTGTTGTGTAGAGAAACTAACTAAACGGCCGGTGGCTGTAGAAGTCAGTTGTAGCCAGATTAGGATGACTAATCATCCCCTGGCCACCAACCGGTTTTGCCACCGCCCTATGCAGGGGCAGGGGTAATTAGATAAGCTAATTACTTTTGCCGTGGCCTTTTGCCCTATTCGGCAGGAAACCCTATTAGCTATTTTCTTAATATTGGCAACTTTTTAAGTTGCCGAAAAACCCGTATATTAAAGAGTATATATATTAAAGAGGTCGTATATAAGCGGGTTGTATATGCTTATTAGCTATATACCGATGGATCTTATGCCTAAGATCGGCGTCGATGGATCAAATCCTCCGGTAATCTAGTATGCCGTAGTTTAATAATCTAAACGGGTTATTAGCATCGATAGATGCTAAGTAGCTTTTGGATTTAGTACCAAATAGTGCTAACTAGCATTAATTAGTGCTAATTAGCGCTTAAACTTTCTTTTCCCAATTAGCTCTTTTTCGCCAAGCCCAAGTCGTCAAATCGTATACCAGCCCTATTAGGCTTATATACCAGCTCTATTGGGCTTATATGCCAGTCTTATTAGGCTTATTTCTCCGAAATCTTCGTAGTTTTAATAATTAGAGCTTTCTCGGGGCGCCAGCTTTATTGGGCTTATATGCTAGCCTTATTGGGTTTATTTCTCCGAAATCTTTATAATCTTAATAATTAGAGCTTTTTTGGGATGTTTGACGGCCGCTTTGATTTTAACAGTTAACTCGTTAGTATCGATCAATTTAGTTAGCGCTGCATTATAAGCGCCTTTGATTATAACGTTAGCTAGGTTGCTGTCGTTAATGATCTAGCGGATTTCGTTAATTTTACGATTTTCGTAGGATTTACGTAAGGCTATTATATTTATTATTAAACGCTTTTCGTTAGTAGTGCCGAGCTTGATTAAGCATTTGTATAAGGATAAGAAGTCCGTATAGAGAACGAGAGGGATTGTAAAGAGCTATAAACGGTCCGTAACCATTTTGATAATGGTGATAAGATAATAGCCAATATTAAAGCCAATAATTGCTTTATAGGTTTCGGCGTAGAGGATATTGCGCACGATATATTTAGAGTATATGCTCGCATTCGTGATAAGGTTGCTACGTATCTTAAAGTGTCGTTTATATAGTTGTGTTTTTCGGCTAATACGATGATATAGCCGATTTGATTGCTTAAATCTTTACGGTTAGCGAAAGACCCGTTTAGGAATATATATAGCTTTATATATAAGAGATTTAGTAGCATATATATTAAGCTTCGAATTAGGTTATTTATTATTTATTAAAAGCGTTTATTAAAAGCTTTCACTTTTTTGTTAGATGGTTTAGCGGCTTAAGCTGTTACGGAGATATCAAAAATAGCTTTAAATTAATAGATAAAGGCGTTATAAGTTATATATATGCGTTATTTAATATAGCGCTAGGCGCGGTCGTTAGCTTTAAGGTCGATAAATATTAGGCGGTTTTTTTATTTTTTTGTGTAAATACGATGTTATCGCTATCTAGCTTTATAGTGCCGCCGTTAAAATTAAATAAGGTATGCTCGTTAAGAATAGTTTTGGGCTTAGCTTTAAAGTTGGCTTTTTATAGTTTATTTTTTTTACGGGTAATGAAATCAGTTATTTCGAGTAGGAGGGTGTTGTTAGTTTGTAAGCTAGCTATGCCGAAGCCGTCGTTAGCTTAATTAAAGATTATTAAATATAGGTCGTATATAGAGATAGATATATTTATATTGTTTTTGTGGTGCGGTTAGTATATATTGTATTAATATAGGCTTGATTTAGGGACGCCGTATAGTGGCAAAAGGATCTATATTATGGTGCTTTCGGGATAGCGGTTTTTTAATTCTTTAGGGAAGTGGGCCAAAATCATCCGTTCAAGGGGTTTTTTGGTTTATAGATACGTTTGGGTGATATCCCGAATAGAGAGATATGCTTTTCGTTTAATTAGCGTAGAAGCGAGCATTAAGATTAGTTGTTGATTTAAATATTATATATATGGGGCTTGATAGAGGATTTCGTTTTTGCCCTTATCATTATAGCTTTAAATCATAAGTCGTGATTTTTTAAAGGGTATTTGGCTAGAGCTTTTGCTTTTGATTTTATATATTATTTGTAAAGGGAAAATGTGCTTTTTGGTGTGTTTCTGGGGATTGTATTTAATGAAGTTAAATACTCCGGCGCCGACGAGGCCTATGATCTCGTTGTCGTTAGATATTTCGAAAGGCTTGCCGGGGGTTGTGATGATGCCTTTAGCGTATAGCTTGATAGCTAGCGCGTAATCGTCGCGTTCTTTTTTATTAAGGTATACGATTAAAGCTTTGGGTTTATTTATATTGCCTTTTAGCTATTTACGGCCACGATAGGTTGGGATTTTAGCTTTAAATTAAGCCTGATTTTTAGTCGTTAGGTCTAGTTGTATAGGGCTTTCGATATTAAGGATTTTGTGTTTTCTTTTGTGATATAGCTGGATTTATATTTATATGCGGGTAGGCATTGAAGATTAGGAGAGTTGAAATAATATTATTATTATTGGCGGTGTTGTTGATAGCTTTAAGGGTTATTTGTAAACGGTGCTTTTTGGATATTATATTGCCCAATTCCGCTTTGAAAATATGGTAGATACGTCGTAACGGCTCGTAATAACGTTCGATTTTGTTAATAGATTAATAAGCCTTTATAGGCACTTTTTTATAGCGGATGCTTTATATAGCTACGTTCGAGCGGAATTCGTTAGAAGCGAAGTTAATGCTAATATCGTGAATTAGGATATTAGGTGGTCCGAGGTAGGTATTATATTAGATTTTACGAAAGGTATTATATGTTATACGGGCGGATATATTTTTTAGGAAGTATCCCGTTTGAAATGATATAGCCGAGTTTATAATATATAGAATTAGGCCGTCGACGTTTATGTATATGACGTTAACGATTATTTCGAAGTTGAATTTATGATCGTCGTATAATGAAAATTTGAATTATTGCGGGGTAGGAGCGTTTATTTGGTATATACGGCAGAATTGTTCGATTTTTGCGAGGCTTGCTAATAAGATATCGTCGAATCTAACGTATGTAAGGAGTTTATAAAATCGTTTTATGGACGGGTGGCCGTTTTGTTGGTGAAGGTTTTATAATTGTGCTTTCGTTAGTAAGTATGCGGTTTTTTCGCGGCGTAGGAAGAATTATAGGTATTTTTATTTAAAGAGAATTAGGAGCTATATATCGAGTCGGACGTTGATAAGCTCGTTTATGGTATTGTTTAGGTAGATTTATAGGCGGTTTATATTTATTAGGGATATTAGGAATAGGGTGTTGGTTTTTGTTATATGGAATGTGATTAAGTTAATCGGAGTACGTATTTTAATAGCTCCGATAGAGGTTATGGCGCTGTTAGGGCTAAAAGCGATTGATGTAGCGTTTTTTTAGTTTTCGTTTAGTTGGAAGTTGTATTTGTTTTTAAGGGCAAGATATTGAGCTTTGTTGCCCGTAGATTATTTAGCGGCTCCGGTATTTATCAGAATGCTTTGAAATTTGCTATGTAAATACCGGTCTAATACGAATTGGTTAGCGGGTATTTGTATTTTGGTATTGTAGATGTTTTTATTAATAACGCGGTATATGAACGTTTGGTTATTGATTTATTATTGGATAGAGTGGTTATGATTAAAAGCTGGTGCCGCTATTATTTGTTGGATAAAGTTGTAATTATCGGGGATGCCGGGATTAATAGGAGGTTTCTCTTTTTTAGATAATTGATCAAATTTATTGTTTTTAATTTGGGTATAATATTGCGATTATATAGCTGGGTTTATATCGGTAAAATGGTAATAAGAAATATAAATATTGTATACGGCGATACGCTTTTTTATAGGGTGATTGGTGGATTAATAGCCCTTTTTGTAGCAAATAATATAGATTTTATTTTTACGGAAATTATTTTTAGTTTGGTCGTCATTATTATTAGAGAAAGAGCTTTTAGGCGTATTGCTGCGGTGTATATCTTTGAATTTATTACTATCGTATTTGGGTTTAAAGCTAAATTTTGGCTTAAAGCCGCTACGGTTGTTGCCGGTATAGCGGCGGGCGGTATAAAATATATCTTTAGCGGTTATTAGATCGTTAAAGTGATTATGCTCGTATTCGCCGCTAAGGCAGGTTTTAATAGCTTTAGCTATATAGGAGGTGCTGCGGCGGGTTAAATAGGTTTTTAGAGAGGACCGTAGTTTTTTAAATAGTTGTTAAGAGGAAATTGAGTTGGTCTGAAGGGTATATTCTAATTTTTTAATATTACGGTATGTTTGAGTAAGCGTTGCTAATAGTTTTAAATCGTTACGTTTGCTTTATATATGTTGATAAAGCGTTAATTTGTTATATAGTTTTTGAAATATTTTTCGGAGGTCTATTTTTAGGTTTTCGTTATATATTTTAGTGAATATTATAGATATTTAGTTATGGTGGTATTAGAAGCGGTTTGCTTTTGTATTAAAGTGGGCTTTTAGTTTGCGGTATATGATGGCGAATATATTATTTTGAGCTATATAGTAGAGGTAGAATGTTCTAGCCTTTTTTATTAAAATATGAGGAAATACGGTACGGAATTAGCTAGGCTAAATGTTAATTGTATGATAGATATTTAGGAATAGCCGGGTTTTATTCCTTAAGATATCGTAGGGCTTGCCGGTATAATTATTATTATAATTTTATAATTTAGCAAAAGTTTGTTATATTTAGGTATTTAGTTTAGCTATTAGCATATTTATAGGCGGTAGGTCTTTATAAGGGTTATACGGTTTAGTTATAATTTATGCTTTTTGCTTTGTTTTTAGTATTCGTTAGAATTAATTATAGTATTTTGGAGAGATTTTTGCGAGGTTAAGAGCTTTAGTAAGCGTAAAGTTGTATATGTGGGTCGTTGGCAAGAGGTTTGGGTTAATTGCGGGTATAGGTTATTGAATTTGGGGTATTGTAGCAGGCTGGTAAAGGTTCTAAGCTGTAGGTGCTGGTGGGTTTAGCGTTTGATTGATGGGCTGTTGTAGGCGCTGTTGTTGATTGATAGGCTATCCGATAGGCTGTTTAGCAGATTGTTGAGCAGGCTGTTGGTTAATAGGCTGCTGTGGCTATAGGGCAAATATTTAGCGATCTATTGTCAGTACGTTTAAAGGGTTGTTTTATTGCTATACAGCGTAATTTATTATCTTTATAACGATGTTTCGTAGGCTATTTGTTAGGCCTAGAATCGTATGGTATATGATCGATAGCGAACTTCGATATGGAGGTGTGTTGGACACGTTTCTTTATATCTTTTGAAAATCCCGTATTATATTTTTAGTGTTACGGGGTTTATAGGTGGGTGAACGTTGGTGTAGGCCATTTCTTATTGGTAAAAATAGGTTATCTCTATTATTATCGCCTTGGTTAGATATAACCGTGGCTTGGCGGGGATTTCCAGGTTTGGGTATGATGAGGGGAGAGCTATAGAACGTTTGGATTATAGTTGTAGAGTTTCCGAATATGGCTAGAATAGCCGGATGTTATATAGCTTATGATTTATGCTATATTTGTTAAATCTTTCCGATTTATAAGCCCGGATCGAATTTTTGTTATATAAGCTCGTCGATTGGCCATTTAAGGAAATTTTCGGTATATATTAATTGGTATAGGGCGTAGCTATTATTGTCTATGCCGGGCTTTATATAGATGCTATAGCGGCGTAAGAAGTTTTTGAAGATTCGGGGGAAATTATAGGGGAGGTTTTTGAATATAGAGAGGGATTAGTTTTTGAATTCGTCTATATATGAATTTTATAGCTCCGTATTAAAGCTTTTTCGGTATAGTACTTAGTTATTACGGCGGCTGTATAGGTGGTTAAATGTTTTTTTTTAGAGAGCTCGTTGATTTCGTCTTATTAATAATTAACGTTAATGAAATATTGGAGGCTTTTGTTAAGCCCGTAAGGGCCTAGGAGGCGCTGTAATTCCGGGTTTTTTTATATTTATAGGATCGCGCTTATATAAGAGGCTTGCGAATTATTAGAAGCTCGTAAACGCGATCGGGGAGGGTCTTGTTTTTGGTTATTATATAAAGCGGACCGGGATCGATTTGGGAGCTTGGTGGGTTTATTATTTAGGTTATTGCCCGATTTTATTTTGTTTTTTATATATGCCGTTTTTAGCTTTTTATGGTTTTGGCTCGGTTTGTAAAATAAGGTGGAAAGTGAAATATATATAAAAGATTGTATTAGCCTGTTCCGAGGAATATAAGGCGAAGTAATTATATATGAATTAAATAAGAGATCTTTTATTTATTTGTGCTTATTTATAGATTCGCTATTAATTTGCTTAATTCTATTTTATATATTTAATCGTAGTTAATACGAGAGTTTGGGTTAATAATATGTTTTTTGGTTTGGGTTTTTTTTTAAAAAAGAAGGTAAAGGGGGAAAGTAGAATGTAAAAAATAAAATAGGACGTAAAATAGGATATAAAATAGATATTTACTTTAAGGGAGTTTTTGATTTTATTCGTATAGGTATAATTGCCGAGTTATTGTTTTTATTGAATATATTTGAGAATATAAATGAGGTTTCTTTTGAGTTTTGGAGGGAAGAGGGTGGAAGGAGGGTGATGTAATTTTAAAGTTATTAAATTGTATTTCGAGGTTTTTTGATGTATTTGTGTTCGGCTTATGATTGGTCGATTAGGCAAATGATGTTAGGCGAGTTGTAATTTCGGGTTTGAGATCGAGGGTTTAGGAAGGTTTAAGACCGAGTTTTAAAAGAGGATTTTTAATTAAAAAGTTCTCCAGGTGGGTTTTAGGTGGGTTAGATATATATTGATGAAATATATAGTTATAGGGAAGTCGAGGATATATTATAATATAGCTAGAAAATAGTTATATATATAAGGGAAAAGGATTTAGTCAAAATTATTTAATTTAATAGTACATTGATCGATTATTGTTTTTATTATATTTCTTTTTTTAGGGGTTTAAAGGGCGTAAATTTGTCGAATTTAAACGCTTTTTGGTATAAAAGGAAGATCCGTTGTTTTTGCCGATTTATGCTTTGGCTTAATATATAAGTTAAATATTGATTAGTATTGGGTATATATTGGGGTTATGTGTTGCTTTTCTCTTCGTCTTAATTGGGTTCTGGTTATTCGTTATTGTGTAGAGAAATTAATTAAATGGCCGGTGGCTGTAGAAGTCAGTTGTAGCTAGATTGGGATAATTAATCATCCCTTGGCCACCAACCGGTTCTGCCACCGCCCTATGTAGGGGCAGGGGTAGTTAGGTAAGCTAACTACCTCTGCCGTGGCCCCCTGCCCTATTCGGCAGAAAGCCTTACTAACTATTCTCTTAACAAAACGCTTAAGCTTTTTTATTAATATTCTATTAAATATTATATATATTAATAAGTATATAATAGATATAATATATTATCTTTTGAGAATTTAATTAAAAATTATTTTATTTTTAGTAAATATATATTGATAATATTAAATAGATATAATTTGCTAATAATAATATATTTGTAATATATATATTTAAAATAATTTATAAATAGTATTATTTAATTGATATAATTCAAATATATTAATATTATTTTATTTATTATGTTTTCGTCTTATTAGCAAATATCTATATTATTATTATAATAGAAAACAAATTATGGTTAATAATTAAATCTATATGATATTTAAATATAATATATATAAAGGAAATAGTCGTATATAGGGATAATCTAAAGATATTAGTCCCGATTAGAAATAGTTTATAAAATAGTTAAATAATAAGTAGAGAGGTTAATATATTGTATTATTATTATGTTAAAGTTTAACGAATTAAAATCGCTAAAAGACGAAAAGAACCGCGATATATATTGTTTTTTATTATTAATTAGTAGATAATAAACGATAAAAGTAATAACTAAGCTACTTTAGAACTAGCTTCGTTATACAATTAAAATAAATTGTAATAATATTAGGTAATAATATAAATATAATCTTCTAGAAATAATTCATTATTATTATAATTTAATTATTCCGGTAATAGCGATTCTAATAATTTCTAAAGGATTCTATTACATAACCTACTTACGTAATTCGATCTAAATATAGTTTATAGTTATGATATAATATAATGCTAATAAATTATAAATATATAATTTATGGTTTATTTAGCTAGCTATATAATTATTAATCTTATTAATCTTATTAATCTTATGAATCTTATGAATCTTATTAATCTTATGAATCTTATTAATCTTATTAATCTTATTAATCTTATGAATCTTATTAATCTTATGAATCTTATTAATCTTATTAATCTTATTAATCTTATTAATCTTATTAATCTTATTAATCTTATTAATCTTATTAATCTTATGAATCTTATGAATCTTATGAATCTTATGAATCTTATGAATCTTATTAATCTTATTAATCTTATTAATCTTATTAATCTTATGAATCTTATTAATCTTATTAATCTTATTAATCTTATTAATCTTATTAATCTTATTAATCTTATTAATCTTATTAATCTTATTAATCTTATCAAACCTCAGCTAATTCTTTAAATTTTAACGGTATTTTTTCAATATAATATTTATCATAACTTAGATATATATACTTAATTATGTAATAATCATAATTACGTAATTACATTTCTATAACGCATATCAGATATTTATATATAAAATTATTTATTAAAAGATTGCGAAATAATTAATAGAGTATAATCTAAATTTCTTATATTATAAATTCTACTTTTAAAGATATTATTAAACTTTTATATAATATTCCAAGCCCTACTCTTAAGGATATTACTAAATGGATATAATTATAAAAAAAAATTATATCCTAAACTTTATTTTTATAGATATTGCTAAAATTAATTTAATATTGTCGCTATAAGCTTTTTTATATAGAGGGCTTTTTTATATAGAGAGTTAATTTTTACGTAAAAAGCTAATTTTAATATAAAGAGCTAATTTTCGTATAAAGGGTTTATTTTTATATAAAGTTAAGTTTTAGTAATATTTCTAATTCAATAATATTCCGAACAATGGGTTTATAATATAGCGAATTTAAATAATTCTCTAATAGATAATCTTTTATATATAAAGATTAAAATATATAATTATAAATCTTTATTTATAATATTCGAATTTAAACAGCGTAAGCGGCTATAGATATATAGAAAAATTGTTTATTAAAGATTTTTAAAAAAAAGTTAATATTAAATATAAATAAGCGACTATAAAATATAATTAATATAAAAAGATAATATATTAAATATTAAATATTAATAAAGTGTATTTAATTCTATATATTAATATATAAGAATATAAACTTTGTATATAAATTGAATATATATTAAATATTTAATAGGTATTGTAAATTATATAGTTTCAATAGCCGAATTACGGAAAATCAAAATTTTGATATTTTTGTTATATTATTATATATTTCGTAAATTTTTTGATAAATATAATATTTCTATATCTTCTATTTAATTCTTTAATTTCGCAGCGCTATATATATAAATTCGAGTAATTTTCTTTAATGTAATACACTCGAGCTATATTTTCCTTTAAACCGAATTTCTTTTTTTTCTTTCTTGTTATTCGCTTAATTCTAACGCTCTTTTTCTATAATAATAGCGACTTTTAATTTTAATTCAACATTCTTTAATTGAACACTATCTAAATCCTAAGAATTCAATAATATATATTTAATTTATAGTATTAAATATTCAAGGTTAAACGTATTAAATTAATTAATAACAAATTAAATGGTCTTAAGCTGAATAATACTGAATTAAATAATATTATATTGAATAGTATTAGATTGAAAAATATTTTAATTATAAAGTAAAAGCGCTGGAACGAAATATATAGGTGAAAAATGATATAAAAACATTGGGCATTTAGCGGTGGACGCCAAGGTCAGGGTTAGGGCTAGGGCTCTACTTCCATCTGTGTGGGTGGCTCACTGAAAGTGGGGTACCGGGTGGGAGAGATGGAAATATCGGATGTACCAAAGGGTTTATGGGGTGTACCACATTTGGCTGTTTTATATAAATTCCCAGGTTGGCTGACATATGAATTTGCCAATGCTATTACCAGACCCGCAGGACCCGCTTGTCACTCATACTCAAGCCTTGCCGACTCCAGATCTTGGCCTTCAGTCATACCAGTGTAACTGTGTAATCCGCTTCCATGGCCTGGTCGCCCAAAGTCTCCAGTCTCCTGGCGTCCAAATGTGGACTCCATCTTTAACGGCTCAGAAGTCACTTTGACCACAAACGCAACCGAAACCCTTGCTATATCGGACAGCAGCTCTAGTGCCCTATGTACATCGCCTGTAGTCATGCCAATGTAACCAGGTAATCCACATCCATGGCCTGGCCGCTCTAATCCCTCAATCTTGTGGCATCCAAATGTAAGCCTCCTCAGCGGCACAAAAGCCACCTCAGATGTAAATGCAACTTGAACCCCTATTCAGATCTGACAACATTGAACAGCTCTCGCACGCCGCATACCGATACAACAGCATGTTTGAATTGGCTTAACCCACGTCGGAAAAATGCACGTCAGATTGCTATATATTGATGACGTCTCGGTTGATTATCAAGCAAATCAGCGTCCTGTATCAAGTAGTCAGAAAAGCGTGGAGTGCTTAGCTGTTGTCGTTTGTGTGACGGCTTTTACGGTTGATTAGAACCAAGCCATCACTCTACCGTGGGTCAGGCTAGTCTGATTGTGTGGCGGGCCGCGCGTGGGGAGCAACCTTCGAGATGCGTCCAACCCATGGTTTCAGCTCGCAGCGGCTGAGCGGTTGCGTGGGTACCCCACACATCTCGGCCCGCCACGGCGCGATAAGTCACGTCTTGACCTGCCCAGTGGTGAGGCCAGGAAGAAGAAATGTGCACAAAGGAAGCCCAAGCGAGGAGCGGGCGGCGGGCGGCGGGAGGCGGCAGGCGGGAGGCTGAGGTCGAGACCAATTCGATTACTTCTTCCGGCTCCTCCGTGAATCACCTCCGCGCGTTCCGCTATCCTACCCAGGTAATATGAGGAATACTGTGGCCCGTAAGTCGCGAATCGAATGCACATGAAGTGAGCAGTCAAATCGTCATGGGCGCACCCTCAGCCTTGTGCCACACAACCGAAAGACGCGTTGACTGCTCGACGGCCAGGGGCGTACACATGAACCCCTGCCCAGAGGAGCAGTGGCGTCACGATAGGAGCCGTGACACCACACAGTATCGCATTGTCCACCTACTTGGGTACCTAGGTACTCAAAAGGCTACACAGTCAGCCGACTGGATAGCTATACCCCACTAAGATTTCATGCGTCTCTCCACGTTACCTCGCTACTTCCTGCCGAGCAGAGGTTTGAGTTGCTGCGGCTAGGCGGGACTCTGGTCGGAAACTAATGACTTCCAAGGTGAGGCTAGGTTTTCCCATATTGCGACCAGATTATCGTCGTGGATCTGTTTCGTATTCTGTTGCGTAGATATATCTTTTGGAGAAGATCCCGCTTAAGTATGTAATACACCCCAGCTCCAAAGGGTCAAGGACACTTTCAAAATGCATATATATTAAACTAATCTTGAATGCGAGCTTACTCTCTCCACAAGCTAGGAGGCCGGGCGTGAATCTAGTCTCGGTCGTGGTCCGAGGTGGGCCTGTCACCCACTCCAACTCCAACAGTCGATTGACATGTGCAATTGGGTAGAATCAAGCCACCACCCTACCGTGTTGCCAAAAAAGCTACAGGGTCGTCCGACTGAATTGCTGCACTCCGCTTGGTTTATATACGTGTCGTCACAGTCTGTCCTGTTCTTCATTCCTGACTTGGCCAATCTTCCCGTCTGCCTTGGGCTCAAGAGCCTACTCACGGATATGATAAAGCCAACCTGTCTTCTAAAGTTCTCAGCCGAGACTCCGCTAAGATTTAACCCAGCTACGGAGTCGTCCTACACTTGAGGGCGTAAACGATCCAAACACCGACATGCCCAAACTACGCGACAGCTGCGTTGCGTGTGCGGCGTCCAAGGTGAAGTGCCTCCGCCAGAAGCCTTCGTGTTCCAAATGCTTATCGAAGAATATCCCGTGCGAATATGTCCGATCAAAGCGAGGCGGGCGTAACCCAGCTGCTGGCACAGCAGAGGCATCGGCGAGGGCCGGCAGCGGCACACCGACCACAACATCTCCCGGGACACCGCAGCTTCCTATCTCAACAATCGGCTGGCTTTCTCCAGCTTCAACATCACCGATATCAGCTTTGACTTCTGTGGCTTCTTCGATTGCACTTGGCGAGGCTTGGGGCTCATCTTTGTCAAAGGGTCGTGAGGACCAAATGGACACTGATGCCAGCCTGGTAGAACCTATCGCGCCTTCATTTTGGGACGGAATTGGAGACGCCTTTGAGGAGGGGTTTCACAACGCCTTTGGCGACAGCTTCGGGGACGGGGTCGACAACGCCTTTGGCGACGGCTTCCGGGACTCGATCTCGACCTCATTCCCTGTGGCGTTCGATGTGGATGAACCTATAGCACCGGAAAACGACTTGCTCATTGCTTCTGCGTCCAACGACAACTCAGACCTGTTGGGAACTGATGCCTCAGATTCCACCTGCAACGAGATACTAAGCAATCAACTGTCTGAGGTTCCGTACTCTTCCTCGTGTGGTTGTATCCTCAAAGCTATCAGCCTGTTAAAACAGTGCTTCATGGATGCCTCTGCAAGCTTGGCCCATTCTCGGGACCTCGGGCGACCTGTTCGTCGAATACAGGCCGTTATTTCCCACAACAAGCAATTCCTTGACGAGCTTGACACAATACTACGCTGCTCGGCTTACCATGATACTTTTTTGCTGGTCATGATGTCAGTCGTATTGCTGAAGGTCATCGAAGCGTACGCTGGTGCGGCTCGAGACAAACCACTATTGACTCTGAGCCCTACCAACGGACACATCGAGGCCAGCACTGGAAGCATCGACATCGGCGAGCGGGACGCTCACACACATACGGAACGAAACACCCCTAACGCTGGAGCTCGCGCATCAACCTCCACTCGGAGCTCCATGTACATGATACTCGGCGAGCTACATCGGCCCCAGTGGTTAGTCAACAAACTTTCTGACTTGCTGAAGACGGAGGCTACATGCGGCCCTGACCCGGCGAGCCAACTAGGAAACGGCTCGACTTTTTCAGGAGTTGGGGAGAGCACCACTGCGAAGGATTGTTCTGGTACGGGGTTCTCCAACGTTCTTTTGGCACAGCTGGCGCTTGATTTGAAAAGACGGCTTCAAATCCTTTCATTAGAGATAAGGGACACTCTGAAGAGAGAATGACAGGAAGACCATCCTAGAATCCAGGAAATTTCCAGATTATTAGAGTTGTACTGTTCTCGGTCAATCATCGCTTATTCCAAGCTCGCGGGCTCCTACTACTTGGATTTCTTTAGACATGTACCCAGCACCTGCTGGTGGCTCCTGAGGCAGGCGGATAATGGGCAGTTCAGGTACTGCGCAAGTAGCAACTGCGCTGGACCCAGTCCTTGAAACAACGCAGCCTGCTGAAATTTGATGTTTAACGACCTCACCCTGGAATACGCACCGCAACCGCAGACCAGGCACGTGGTTCCAGATCGTTCGCCACAACGTAGCTCAAGGTGGGCGATCCACTCCGGTACCCAAGCCGATATCTGTCAACGACACAACGCACCTGTGTCGAAGATGGCGGCTAGCGTCGAGGGCTAGAGTGATTACGCCGAGCAGCGAAACCATGTACAGAAAGGACCCATGGCATCGGGGCGAGGGTTTTCTTCACTCACCACCAACCTTGGAATCAGCACTAGACATGCATTCGAACCGCAGATCTTAGCCAGGAGACGGAGAGCGCTGACCTCAGAGTGATCAAAGGTGAACGCGCAGACCGAATCTTTTGCCCGCCAATGATCTCGGACATGCATGGATGCCCAGGTGACTCGAGCCGGCTTTCGCTCAAGCTCCTGAAGTCCGATAGACACAAGGTCACCATCGGCACGGGACTCGACCTGCGTTCCGCTGCTGCTTGCCAATTTGTGTAGCTGGAACGACGCAACTTTGAATCTTGCCTTGAAGCTACCACGGGTCAACCGGGTCAACCGGGTTCCCGTAGACTACCTAGGTATGTACGTTTTGAAAGTCCGATCGTAGTCGGGCAACGGCAGCAGGGCTCCTGATGTCGGATGGCGTTCCTAGACGTCCTGCAGAATATTTTGTCGTCTATTTTAGTCATTTTCTCACAGCTTACTCTCACCCCTCCTGACCAGCTTTTACATCCGTACGCACCACCGCATCGCGACTTGTTGCGTACCCTGTGACCTTACCTAAGCATTGAAATGGATCCCAACACATATCTCCCATACCGCCTTGACGGAAAAGTTGCATTGGTGACTGGGTCCGGCCGAGGCATCGGTGCAGCAATGGCCGTGGAACTCGGCCGCTGTGGCGCGAAAGTCGTTGTCAACTACGCCAATTCCCGCGAGTCGGCTGAGAAAGTGGTCGCGGAGATTAAGACCCTCGGCAGCGACGCTATCGCTGTCAAGGCTGATGTGAGGCAGGTTGCTCAAATTACCCAGATGATGGACGAGGCCATCGCGCACTTTGGTGGCCTTGACATCGTTTGCAGCAACTCCGGGGTGGTCAGCTTTGGGCATCTGGGCGAAGTCAGTGAGGTCAGTTATCTCTTCCCAGGCTCGCTAACACAACAAGCACCCGCCAAGGCCCTGTATCTCGAACCCTCCAAGGTTGCTGATCATGTTTACGCCCGTAGGAAGAATTCGACCGTGTGTTCAGCTTGAACACGCGAGGTCAGTTCTTTGCCGCGCGCGAAGCATACCGTCATCTGAACAAGGGAGGACGAATCATTTTGATGTCTTCCAACACGGCGAAAGATTTCAGCGTGCCCAACCACTCGCTTTACTCAGGCTCCAAGGGAGCCATCGACTCATTCGTGCGTGTCTTCGCGAAAGATTGTGGTGACAAGAAAATCACCGTCAATGCTGTCGCCCCGGGCGGAACTGTGACCGACATGTTCCATGCAGTGTCGGCGCACTATATCCCGAACGGAGACCAATACTCACCAGAAGAGCGGGAGAAGGTAAGTGTGTGCAAGATCAAGGACAGAAATTGATGCTGACTGTTATAGATGGCTGCTCACGCCTCCCCGCTGGTCCGTAACGGTTATCCCATCGACATAGCGCGTGTGGTGTGTTTCTTAGCCAGTGACGAGGCTGAATGGGTGAACGGCAAGATTATCACCCTTGATGGAGGTGCTGCATAGGACATGGAACAACTTTGGAAGTATCGCATTGGTCAATCCTGAAGAATAAGATACTTAGATATAAATGATTGTCAGCGGACCTGAGTGATTTATCATAAGCTTGTCGAAAGCAATTTGCTGATGCGTTATTTCTGTTCAAGAGTTTGGATCCCAATCTTTGTGAGAATGATATTTATTTGCGCCATAAGTTGCCCAGGCGAAATAAAAACAAGTTTTCCTTCATCTTCAAGTTCGATGTCTTGTGGATACATTCTTGGTATCTCATTGATTATGATAGAAACGAGGTTGCACTACAGCCTCAAGCCGTGCCCAGGAGCCAGTCATAGTTAGATTGCTAGAAACCTGTTCCATCGGAGACCTTTTCCTACACTACCAAAGAAAGTGTTATATTTACATTTATTCGCAAGTCAGGAACTTAGGTTCTATCAGACATCTACTTTTCACACCCCTATTGCCCACAACTTCAATGTACCAGGTATTAATATAGGATTCTGCTGCTTGATCATTTAGCATTCTCTATCTATCGAAACACCTCGAGTTCTGCTCTTATGCTCAATCTCGCTTATCAAGTGTACTCATCCGAAACTGTGATCAGCTTGTAGTAAGACCCAGTCCAAACCACCTTTTCTCCCCGCCTCGAATTTCGAATGCTACTTTTCCATCCTCCGCCAGCTTGACCAACACTTCCTCCATGAACGGCTCCACGGCCGATTTTCTCACCTCCTGGTCCAATTCGTCTCCATGCATCGCGGTGACCATTTGCGCAACAGACACACTCCCCTTGCTGTTCGTTTCACCAGTTCCATGTCCCGAGATTCCCACCATCTTGAGTCTAGCTAGCGTCTGTAGAACTTGTCGCTCTCTGCGAGTCTTGGATGCCAGCTCCCTGACCAGCTTGGCCGGCAGGTCCGGAATCACGACACCATGAGCAGGATATCCGATTGCACAGCCATGCGTCTGGATAGTCCGTAACGAGTCCATCCAGGTGCTGAGGCGCTCAACAGCCGCGGAGCCGTGACCAAGGACATTATCACCTGTGCACATTGCATTGTCCTCCTCAATGATGAAACACATGTGATCCTCTGAATGGCCAGGTGCATGGACGGCACGCACTGTGGCTCCTTCTACAGAGAATACCTGCCCGTCGAGGATAGGCTGTTGAGACCGGTTGGGGGTGTTCTTGAAAATGGCCTTGGATAAATTTGGATACAGCCGTAGAAGGTCGGGCACGCCACCCGTGTGATCCCCGTGCCAATGCGTAAGTAGAACGCAGGAGAGGGTAAGATTGGCCTGAGACAGAGTTGCAGCAACTAAATCTGCCCATTCCGGCATTCCTTGACTAGTATCAATGATGAGTCTCGTTGTTCCCGTGCCGACGATATACGTATTGGTCCCTTGAAGAGTGAACTATTGTGTTTCGTGAGTGGAAGTGGCCAAAGATTGACGTCCATGTCAAGCGACGAGCTTTGCATACCTTTCCAGCATTCTGTCCCAAAATTCTGATGACTCTTGGACTGATCTGCTCTACATCCGCAATGTACGGAAGCTTTGAAAGCTGGGCCTCAAGAAAGTCTTCAAAGGCACATATATTCAGCGCCTTGTTGATCTGCTTATAGCCGCCTCGATGCGGGGTGGTCTTCGTACTCGTTTCGTCAGGTTGATTCGACCCCATTCTGACTTTTGTGGATACTATGATTGTTGTTGACGGGGATTTGACGTACGTAAAGATCTGAAAATTTTCAAGGTCTTTGGGCGACTGGTTTGTGAGGTGTAAAATCTTGCTTAAACCATCGCTACTAACAAGTCTCGACTAGTATGGCTTGGAGTGTTTGTGGCTTCTCGGGGAAATGGAATTGGCGGGAACGCTTGCGGGCTTCGGAAGAGGTCAGTAAGCGTGAGATCACGGACGGTCTCCGGTGAGTCTCCATAGACCTGAGGACCGAAGTAGCCAAGAAGGCAGGAGAGGCGATTGAATCCCGATACGTGACATGTCTCAGCCCGGAGTCCGAATTTGAATGATACAAGAGACCTTGAGACATATTTCTAATGTCATAAAAAGAATGTTCAGCTGCTACCGCATGGTAAGTCTTCTGGGGGAATCACTGAGTTTCATCGAGCATTTTACTCAGACTCCATGCTACACAATTAAGAAGATGCCTACATACGCTGTTCTTGGAAGTACTGGCAACTGTGGCTCGGCCCTCGTCCGTAATCTCATCGAGAAGTCACTCGAGAATCGGATCAACGCATACTGTCGAAACAAGGCGAAGCTTCACCAAATCATACCCGAAATCGCGGATAGTAAACAGGTCGACATTTTCGAGGGCAGCATCAGCGATGACGCTCTGATGGACAACTGCCTGCGTGGAACTAGGGCGGTCTTCCTGGCCGTGACAAGCAACGACAATGTTCCAGGCATCCGGCTGAACACAGACACGGCTATGGCGGTCATCCGATGTCTCTACCGTCTTCGGGACGAGAGAGAGGCAGATACATACAAGCCTCCAAAACTTGTTCTCCTCAGCGCCTGCTGCTTCGACGATCACCTGGCTCGAACCCAACCAAAATGGTTCCGGCCCATCATGTTGCGGGCCGCGTCCAACGTGTACTCGGACCTGCAGCGCGCAGAGGACGTCATGCGGTCCCACGATCATTGGATCTCGTCCATATTCATCAAACCCGCTGGTCTCTCGATCGACATCGCCAAAGGTCACCGCCTGACATTTGACGAGGAGGAGAGTTTTGTCAGTTACATGGATTTATCGAACGGCATGATTGAGGCTGCTGATGATGACTCCGGAATGTACCTTGGCAGGAACGTGGGAGTCGTCAACAAAGTGCGCGGGCAGGGTGCTTCATTTCCAAGTGGTACGATATTGTGCATATCTATGGGATTCGTGCGACATTACCTTCCGTGGCTCCACCCCTATCTGCCAGAGACCGGCCCAGGAAAATGATGAGAACTCCCGAGGGTGTACAGGGCAGACGACATATCCGGGGCCT
Organism: Ophiognomonia clavigignenti-juglandacearum; assembly: GCA_003671545.1. NCBI lineage: Eukaryota > Fungi > Ascomycota > Sordariomycetes > Diaporthales > Gnomoniaceae > Ophiognomonia > Ophiognomonia clavigignenti-juglandacearum. The sequence continues at coordinate 28,125 of PYFS01001891.1, read as the reverse complement.
GAGCCAAAGTGTTCAGAACCAACTTGAAGCTTGGAGACAGAGATGAGTTTGAGCGTTGGGGACGTTTGATGAAGTAGTGGTACACAAGCATATTCTCCACATAGCCCGAAATCTGGGACTGCATCAAGGTTTCCCAGCATAGGTTCTTGATTCCGCATATTTACGTCGGCTTCTCCTATATATAAGCTTTCTCTACGTCCATGATTGACTCTGGGTGATCATCCCTGGAGGTCTCGTAGGCGAAGACCGCTGGCTGAGACTTGAAGGCTACCTACCTAGGTAGTACAGTCAATTACAACCTTTCTCGAATTAGTGCATCTAATGTCGGATCGAGCACGGCTCTTGGGAGCGAGATAAAAATGCAAAACCTGCGGTTGACTTCTCGTCTCCTCTTCACCTTTCCTTCCAATATAATAGCCACCCTACCGGTTTTAACCAAATGGGGTGTCAACCACTTGCATTGGAAGGAAGATCTCGGATTCTTTGCTTGCAAATTTTGAGTAGAGGGATAGCTATTCATTAAGCTACCTTCGAGGCTATCTGATTTCAAGATTCAATCCTGCATAAGGGACGAGCTCTAGCGAGTATACGGCTCGATCCTAACCTTGGAATACGGCCTGTATGATGGGAAAGACTCACGCTCTTTGTGCATGCTGCCAAAGACATACTGGAACCCTCGACCGTTGTATTTTACCAACCTACCTTACATTCTATGTACATCTCAATTCTTGAGTACGAGTGAATTTGGTAGAGCATCGTTTTACTTCTTTTTGCTCCACCGGGATGGGGAGCAAGGCTGTCACAAAATCGTACGCTCAGGCCTGGGACCGTTGTGCGCATCCGTGCGGTCAAAGATGGCTACATACATGTTGAGAGGGCAAACACACCAGCACGATGGATTCCAATCGACGCCGAGACGACGATCGCTACATCGGCTAAGGATTAGGGACCACTTGAGCACCCAAACTGAAAAAGCCCCCCAAGTCGATTGGCTAGAAAAGGTAGGTCATCCACCTTCATGTGACATCCTTCACTAAAGTCAAGGACCGGTCCCCATATGCGCACCGGTCGCCGAATCTCCTCATGTCCGAAATTCAAAGGTTGTCGGTATGGTTGGGCTGGGGCTGAAGAATCACTGCTCCCCTCCCGCAGATGTGCTGTCTGTAGAGAGGGATCTCTGCCGCGAAATATTACAAGCTGGGCACCTGAAGTAGTTTCCCACGTATTTGATCTAGTTTTCAGGGCGAAGCAATGAGTAAGTACGAAAATATCTCCGAGGGCCGACATTGCTTACTCTGCCATTTTCGTCAAGAACAGCTGACAAGGCTTCTGCCGATGCAGCTGGCGACGGGTAATAAAGGGTTTTAGGTCAGCAGAAGTGCTCGGTACTGCACACAGGTACTCTTTGAACGTATCTGGCGAGGTAAATAAGATCAAATAGTATATCAAGGAGGAAAAGTAGTCAGCAAGTTTGCGGAAAATCAGCTTATAAGTTGCCTCGCTTTCTTCACCGCCTGGCTACTCCCTGAAGTCAAGCGCTCGTAAACTAAGTTTTATTTTTACAGTCATCTGCAACCACAATGAGACCTTCGTCGATCACGGCTGTGGCGACATGCATCACAGTATGTGCCGGAGATACAACCACGAAAGCGGACTACGTGGTCGTAGGTGGAGGCCCTGCTGGGTTGGTACTTGCCGAGAGGCTTTCTCGCGATGGCACAACGACTGTCATTCTTTTAGAGGCCGGGCAAGAGACATTCAACTCTACCCTAATTAATAGTCAGTCTCCCTTTCTTTACAATCTTTTCGCTGTTTGTGCTTTTTTCACATATCACGTGCTGATCATGCACAGCACCCGCGTATTTCCCCTTCATCGCGGAACCTTTATGGAACTATACCGCCCAGCCAGACGCGAATCTCGCCGGCGTTTCAGTAGGGATTCCTCAAGGACGCGTCTTAGGAGGGGGCACCACCGTCAACGGCATGGGGTACTGCCGCGGAGCAGCCTCTGTCTTCGATGAGTGGGCCACAACCTCAGGCAACCCGGGGCTCGCCTGGGAGTCATTGCTCCACGACTTCCTGGAGGTATCCCATTACGCCGATCCGCCGGGCGCCGACTATCAGCAAACAGTCAACATGACGGCGTACGGCACTGGACCGGTCGAGATCAGCCGCTCAAGCGGCCTGACTGGCTTTGAACAGCCTTTTGCTAGCGCTGCCGAAAGCTTCCTGGGCCTGCGCCAGGTTGACATGAACGACGGAACGGGCATCGGTGTTGATAAGGGCGTATGTTCTGTGTTCGCGGGTAATCGCACACGATCATATGCTGGAAACGTCTACCTGAATCTGGTGAAGCACCGGCCGAATCTGCAAATATTCTACGACGCGTGGGTCTCCAAGATTGGCTTTGTGGGAAACAGAGCCACGACCGTCGACTATCACTCAACTGAAGGGAACTTCACGGTGTGTGGCACGGAAATCATACTGAGTGCCGGTGCGATCAATACACCCAAATTGTTGTTGCTTTCAGGAGTTGGGCCCAGAGAGCATCTGGAAAGCTTGAACATCTCGGTAGTGGCTGACAGTCCTCAAGTCGGTGAGAAGTTGCGAGACCATGCCTTATCTATTGTTCAAGTATTGGTCAACGCGGAAGTTCTCACCCTCTGGCAATGGTCGAGCAACGCGACAGAACAGGTGCTAGCTAGAGAAAGCTACTCCGCGAATGCTTCTGGACCTCTTGGATGGACTGATGGCTTTGTGTTTGCTACATTTCGCCTTCCGGACTCCACATGGGAGGGCATCAACAGCACGCACTACACGTCATTGCCTCAGGATCGGCCTCACGTTTTGTTACAAGCCACGACCATCCCTTTCATAGAGAATCTCGACAGCAGCGCGGTTACAGTCTGGGCCAGTCTTGTCCAGCCAGAAGCATCGGGACGCGTTACCTTGCAGTCCGCAGACTATCGCGACGATCCCCAAATTGTAACCAATTACTACGGAAGCGAAGCAGACAAAGCGGCTATCATCTCGGCATATCAACTTTTACGAAGCCTGCTCAAAGAAGAGCCCGTGTCTCGCCTGATCACGGCTGAGGTCTACCCTGGCCCGGCAGTGACAGCCACAGAGGAGGTCTGGGCAGCAATTCAAAGCCAGACATATTCTTATCGCCACCCTGTGGGCACTGTAGCCCTTGGAAGCGCAGTTGAAAGCAGTTGGAGGTTGAAGGGCCTTGATGGGATTCGGGTGGTCGACTCGAGTACTTTCCCGTGTCCGACAACGTGCCATCCCCAGTCTGTGTTGTATGCCATGGCGAACAGAGCGGCCAAGGATATCATACGGGACGATGGAGTCTGTAGAGTCTGATGCCTCGAGTGAATGCCCATGGAAATACTGTCTGCGTTTGAATGCAATATCTATAATATATTTCGCGGACCTCGTCCAGGGCACAGTTAGCAAAGGCTATTGTGAAGACATGCTGTCATACTATGAAGCGATCTTACACCAGGAATGCTATTATCGGCACGCCCAGATGTGAATACTGTAATGATTCCAAAGCGCAGATCTACTAGCACACAAATTGTGTCCATACCGTCGCGCTGCGGTTGCGCTATATTGAGCATTCTCATCACACCTGTCTTTGTCTTACCTTCCTATCGGAACGCAGGTATATTAACCAGGATCTCAGCCAGGCACCCCACCTGCCCACCAGTACAGAAGGAATGCGAAACATGAGGCCACTCTCCTACCACGGGTCACCGTCACTTCACCTGGGTATTCATGTCACTTCATCCTAAGATAGACTAGCTTCAAAAGGTTGGAGATAAAATGGTCGCCAACCCATGCCCCGCGGGCGTCCCTGGAGTTGCTTCTTGGGCCCGGTGACCGGGAGTCGCAAATCGATTGAGCCCAGGTGATGCCTGCATAACAGAACTTAGTTCGGGGAGCGATGTGCAGATTCGATGATGCATACGTGGAAGATAGTCAAAAATCATTCGGCCACAGGCATGGAGCTAGGTGCTCGCACAGCAGTCTCACAATCGGATGCAGTCACAAATCCTAGTTGTGTAACGATAAAAGCGGAGCTTGGCGCGGGCTTAGAGGGTAAGTCCGGTCATCCAGCCGAGAGTGAGTCGGCTGGATTCGGTATCTGAAGACATGCCACATGCCGAATGCTCGTGTCCGGGCAATGAGCTCGGTAATCTCACAGGAGTCCGGGCAGCCAGGTGAGGATACACAGCCCCTGGACTGTACCCTACTGCTACGGTACGACTTTGCCATTGTAACACCGTCCACAACTGGTATTTTGGTACTTTTGTTTGAGATGAAATTCTGGGATACTGAATGCGAAGAAGATGTCAATGGTTCAAGACTTCGCAGTACCTAGGTACATACTTGGCAAGGTTTCTTCACAAACAGCGAGGCTGACCAATCAAATTCGCAGAGCGACGTCACTGTTTATACGAGGCTGTGACGACAGGGGGCTACCTAGTGGTAGGTCTTGGCGCCCCCCCCCCCCCTCCCTCCCCCAACTACACTGCTCTCTCTGCAGATTAGTTTGTAAAGTACCTTGATCTGGTTTATTTGAGAAAGGAAACAGCTTGTCACGGCGCTGACCTGCCGCCTTAGAACCTCGTCACGGACTCTTTAAATCGTCACCTGAAAGTGTCTTTCAGGGTTAGAGTTGAGGGCCTTCAGGCACAGCTCCGTGCCTATGTCAGAGCCTCTACGGCATTTAGCTAGTTCTCATACCGTTCGTAGGACTACTGTAGCCCTCACATAGCTACTATGTTCCACATTTATCACCCAATGCTGCTTGACTACCGCAGAGTACACGGAAGATGACAATGCATTAGTAGTCGTCGAGCAACGGTGAACAAATACATTTCCAGCAGTGTTGCGACTTCAGAAAGGCGAAAGCTAATGTATTCATGATCTCACAAATCCTTCAATGCATAATTCTCCCTCAAGGTCTCTCCGTACCTGAGCAAGACCACCGTCATAGGTATCACCACCCCCAAGTGCACGAAAGCCAACACGCTGTTACCCCAACCAACTCCGAGGTTCCCATACAAGGTCAATCCAGCGAGGGGCAGGAGGCCTCCACCAATATTTCGTATGATCCCGTTGGCAGCAAGAGCACTTGCCGCGAAAATTGTGAAAGACTCCACGATGTAAAGGAGAAGCGAGTTGAAAATGGCATTGAAGCCAAGGCCGACAAAGTATAGTCCAACCATGGGCACAATCCAGTGCGTGCGATACTCGGCACTCCAACCATAGAGGAAGAGTCCGCATGGCATACCGATCGCTCCCCAAGGAACCCAAAAATTCCGATATTCTGGTTTCCTCTTCCCGCCGTCCTGTACAGAGCGTCGGACAACGTATCGGTCTGATGTCAAACTGACCAGCAGGTTCCCCGATAGACAGCCAAGACCAAGACTGATGTATGCGAGACCCGACACGTTCGACGAGAAGCCGTAGGTTGTGACAAAGACTTGTGAGACGGATGTAATCATCAAGTACAAGAACCCATAAATCACAGCCATGTATAATGCCAACAGCATACCGAGCGGAGACAGTGCCAATAGCTTGAACGGGCGGACAATGCCACGTCTCAACACGCCTCGCGGCGACAACTGAGGTCCAGTGCCAGTTGTAAGGGCAGCACCGCTTCTTCGAGCCTTGCGCCGAAGAATCAGTGGGGCGTATGTCTCCCTGCAGAATACGACCATCATCGCCGCGTTCACCCCCCCGGCGATTGCGACAAGCCAAAACACCCAGCGCCAGCCAGCCGCGGCTGCGAGGAATCCTCCGCCAATAGGTCCCACCACGGGGCCAAGGATTGGGCCCATGATGAAAAATGACATGTAGCTTGCGCGCCGTTCCGAGGGAATCAAGTCGGCAAAAGATGCGCCGCCGTTTGCCGTGATGCACGATCCGAAAAACCCAGCTAGGAAGCGGAATACGATGAGGCTGGCTAGCGAGGGAGCCACAGCACAGCCGATCGTGAAGGCGAGGAATCCGATGTTGGTGATATGGTAGATTGGTACACGGCCATATATTTCGGACAGAGGCGCCCAAAGCAGCGGGCCAAATGCCATCTGAAGAAGGAATTGCAATGTTAGCTATCGGTACAGTAAGAAGCCCCTCGATCTGGGAAAAAGAAAACTGGACTCACTGCTAAAACGTAACTAGAAACAACAAATGCTTCCAGCAACTGGTTGCCTGACCCAAACTCGGCGAGGATCGCGGGTGTAGCGGGCGCCATGATGGCCGAGGAGAAGGGGCTAAGAAAGGCCAGTATCGCGAGCAACCCAGCGTGCATGTTGGTCCGCCACAAGACCCAGTTGTAAGGATTATCCGGATCTTGAGCACTATCCCAACCACCAAACGTCATGTTGGTCTGTCTTTCCGACATCGTGGCGTTGGTAACAGCGTTCTGCGCTGCATATTCAACGTCGAGTGATCGCTCTGATTTTGGTGTCATATCTTGGCTGCGATGAGCGATGCCAGCGGTGTCAAGGGTTCCAGTTGTCATAATAGAATAACAATTGTTTGCATATGGATTCTCGACGCGACGCCTGAAAAGTCGATAACCTGTCTTGATGATAGTTGGAGGCACCGTTTATATACATGCGTGTGCCCGGAGAGTACTTGGCTTGACGCTAAGCAGATCCGACGAGGATTGGGGACAGATGCGTTCGCACAGATGCAGCCAACCTTGGAACCTTGAAACCATTTTTGTGCGACGTGCGGTGCGACCGCTTAACTCCACTAAAGCCGCACGCGAGCCCGCCTTGAACGTCCTCATTCTGTCGTCGTGGAGTCAGCTGAGCGTAACAGACAATCGCATCCCATGTTGTCGTCCAATACGAAGACCACCCGTGATCTAGAAATCTATTCCAAATTACGAACTCCTCGCTCAACTTTCACATTGAATCTGAGTTCCGAGGAACTTAGAATCCTCAGCAACCCGTTTCCCTCGGTTGCCTCTGCGTTCCTGGTTCAAGCCGGTCGCCAATTCCATCGGATTCTCTACATACTGCAGCGGTCGTGTGACTGAAAATGAACGATAGTTACTACTTACCTAAGTAGGCATCGGTGATCTGCGCGAGATATGATGTTGGTTGACAAGCTACAATAGATTCGGTTCTCTGACAGCCCTCTAGGCCGCAGCGAACCAACGTTTATGTCATGACACAGCTACTCGCCAAATATGAGCATTGTAAACGATAAGTTCAGTTCATTGACTCAATAAAGGTAGTGTAACCGCGACATATATTGCCTAGACTCGTCATTCTTTACTGTCACCGCCGAACGGGCCCAACACGTCCGACCATGGGTACTTGTTGCAAGGTGCCCCATGCCCATACAGTATACGTCTATTCAGTGATATCTTTATCCCAGTGTACCCGGTCACATGTGACCTCCAGGCCGTCCTCGGCGATTATATCCAGGGCGGCTCTGTGGCCCAAGGCATATGCTGTGCCCTGCGTATGGCAGGTGATAATGCTAGGAGCGGCGGGAGTTCCGACAACCCGCAGCCCGTCAACTCCCTTCACTCGCCAGTTCACATCGAGTGCCGAGCCGATAGCTACCGTTCCTACCGGGTGGTGGAAGCTGCCAGAGGTTGACTGAATGGCTGCCCAAATTTCCGCATCGCTAGTGACATTCGGACCAGGAAAAATCTCCCTGGTTGCCAACGTCGCCAGCGCCGGGCTCGAGAGGATCTCGCGGTACATCTTGTATGCATAGATAATGGCGGCTTTGTCCTCTGGTGTGGACCAGTAGGCAGCGTTGATGATAGGCTGTTGGCGATAGTCTGCCGACGCCAATGTAATATTACCACGTCCTTCAGGCTGAACGAGCGCGACAAAAGGGGTTATTGTGCTGACATCTGGGACATTGGGAACGACGCCAAGCCACAACGGCGCCGTCGTGTATTCGAAGAGTATGTCTGGCCGGTCTGCAGGGAGGCTGGTGTGATAGTCGCCAAAGCCATCGAATACAGAAGCTGGAAGACGGAAAGTCGAAAAGACATTGCCATCAGGGACACCGTATATCCCATCCCCATTCTCTGCGTACTGTGTCTGAGCTTCTTCGGCCGCTGTCATATTATTTTGAAACTGCCATACTGTCGTCTCTTCTGGTGCTGCCTCGTACACAATCTGGGCGTAGTGATGGTCCATCAGGTTCTGCCCGACCTCGGGCAAGTCCACAACAACATCAATTCCGACGGCCTCTAGCTGGTCCGCCGGTCCCACACCTGAAAGCATCAGCAAGTGGGGGCTGCCTATAGCTCCAGCAGCGACGACTATTTCTTTGGCGGGAATGTAATGAATCGTGTCGGTCAACGTATCGATGTAGGTAACACCGTTGGCCACGGTACCAGTGAAGTTGATGTTGGTGGCCCAAGCATCATGCAGGACTCGGAAATTAGGCCTGTTGACTGCCAACCACCCAAAGGTGTTCCAGGCGTAGCTACGAGTGCGGTTGTCCGCGCGGATGGCGCCAACCTGCTCTGTTACTCCGATGCCGTAGCCAGACATGAAGTCGATCTCGGTAACATTCAACGCGGCTGAGAATGTATCGACCAGGGGCCTGTCGATGGCAAGTTGGAAGCGCTGTGAAGAAATCTCGAGGGGCCCGTGACCAAAAGATGACGAGTTGACCGGCGTTTGGTCTGCGGGATGGACGTCATGTTGGAAGTGCGTAGTGGCTTTGAAGGCGTCAAACATGCCCGTGTTCCAGGCAAGTCCGGAGTTTCCAGAATCCTCGGCCCATTCATCGAATACAGACGATGAGCCACGGCATATACCCAAGCCGTTCACGGCTGATCCGCCGCCAAGTGCTCGTCCTTGCCACAAGTTGGGTGTTCCGCCGTTCAAAACTGGATTAGGTGCGGAGCTATAGTTCCAGAAGTATTCGCTCGTCTCGAAGAAGAATGCCGGTGCTTCAGCTTTGTGAGTATATGTCTCATTTCAGATAGATCTCGTGGAGCTATATCATGTAACATACTGTAAATGACTGGGTCGAGACTTGGATCCGGCCCGGCTTCAAGGAGAATCACCTTGACCGATGGGTTTCGAGTGAGTCGTTCAGCGACAACCATCCCAGAGGGACCTCCACCAACAATGATGTAGTCTATTGTTTCATTGCGATTGACTGCGCTACCTAGCGTGTTCAGTGGCGATGCGGAAACTGCGCGATAAATGTTTAGGAGGCCAAGGATGAAAGAGAGGCCATGGATCATCTTGGATGGGATCGCAAATTGATGCTATCGACAAACTAGAAAGTCTCAGAGAGTCTCTTGACTGCTTCTCTATGATTTCTCTCTCAAATTTCGCCTGTTAATGCTTCCGTTCTTATACGCAACAAGGTTTCCAGTCCCCTACCCATTTTCCAGCCCCCAACTGTCATCTCAGCCGTGTGCACAAGCCGATGAGCATCTACAGGCCCCCCAAAAATCATTCTCCCTACGCCATCAAGCCTCTCATACTATCTCCGAATCCTTCGCCTTGTCTCCTGCCTATCGTGGGCGCAGTCTTCGGGGACTGTTGGGCGGGAAGGGGGGCGGTTGAGGGATGGAGCACCCGATGGGGTATAGTATACGACTAGTGTTTTCGATAGTTGGTCAGACGGGCTGAGGTGAGGAAAATTACGATGATTGAGTATGGATCCATGGAGTTCGGGGCGTAGTTTGAATGCTTGGTATGGATAGGAATCAACAGTCTGCAGTAGGTACTCGAGATCCATTCTTCGAAGAGAAAAGAATTGTACACGGCATCTCACGCGATAAATTTCGCGCAACACAGCAGGTTCCTAATATTGATGTAGGCTGTTCCACAGTTTTTCTCTCTAAGTCAGTCACATAATAGTACGGGATGTTGCGTGTCGCATACGTGTGGCCCGGGGGACTGCCAGATCTGCTGCACCAACAGGGTGCTTCGCCATCTGGCGCCAGCCAGCCCTGGCGAGAGGATCTGTCACCTTCTACCTCGGTACAATAACTAGCACAAAAAGGCTCGCGAAGACTAGGTACGGACAATCAGCCGTCTGCCATCTCGGTCCGGAACTTTGATCCGCGTCCGAGCGGACATTCCCAGGTTGAGCGGCGTGGCGTGAATCCATCAGCATCAGCGCTGGTCAGCATCGGAAAGCGCTGATCAGCATCGGAGAGCGATTCAAGGCTCAGCTCAAACCACGGCGCAAACAAATGCCGCCGGTCAGGTGGGGCTGACATAACAATTGTACTCCCGTATTGACAATGGTCGTTGTTCTAGGTGCATTACCTGAGAGACATCCGCAGGAGTGTCCTGCCGACCCAGACGTGTACCTGCTCCATTCAACAACTTTAGAACCAATAATCGACATTCCAACCATGAGCCTCTGGTCAAGCACTGTCACGTATCCTGGTTTCGAGGGTGAGGGGTTCTGACCCAAGGCGCAAACAAACGTCGAAGTTTAGCTAGGTACTGATGACAAACAGATGTTATGGGTTGCCAGGCCGCTCTGTTCGAATGGGCCGAGAGCTACGACTGCAAGGACTGGGATCGTCTGACTGCCTGTCTGGCACCCACACTTCGTGTACGTCAGTGTGTTCCTGTATGAGGGTGTTATGTCTTCTCTCTAACATTTGAATGCCCCGCAGGTCGACTATCGTGCATACATGAACAAGATGTGGGATGCCCTTCCCGCGGCTGACCTCGTAGCCATGGCGTCAAGTCCCCATTTCTTAGGCAACCAACGAATCAAAACCCAGCACTTCGTAGGGGCCTCGAAATGGATCAAAGTGAGCGATACAAATGTCACAGGATACCATCAGATGCGGGTGGCCCATCAGAAGTACGCAGACGATGAATCCACCACAGTCTTGGCGCAAGGCCACGCGCATGGGAAAGCCACTATTCACTACAGGAAGGTGGACGGCGAATGGAAGTTTGCAGGGCTCGAACCAGACATCCGGTGGACTGAATTCGACCACGACAAGATATTTGCAGAGTGAGGCAGCACAAGGGACACCTGGGCATAGATTCTTGGTCGTCGAGATTCGGTAGATGAGAATAAGACTGGTTTAAAGTTCCGCGTGATCATGCATATTCCCAATGAAGATGTTCTGAAGCCGGAAGCTGATGTGGACGGGGATGATGGACGACCAGTGGACGGCTATTGGCATGAATGTCTCTAGGCACATGAGTCTAGGTTCAAGAGAGTATTCCCTCCTCGCAACGGGTGTATCAAGTAGTAGAGCCAAATCCGCCGGCCCCACAGATCTGAGTGTCTAGTAACCCTCCGAAGACCATATCTCACCTACAACTGTATAAGACGTGGAGCGGTTAATTACATGCCCAACGTGCCCAGGTGCCACGGTCTACTAACTATCCAGGTGCAGCAAACGTGAATTTCATTTTACAAATGCTGTACGTACATTGGTACCCTGCTGTCCTGTCCTTCGACGAAAAGAGCATTTCCCCAGGCAATATTGCCCATGCCCGGACAATGAGACAGGGATCCGTCTAATGGCTCGGTGTTCAACACCTAGGTACTATCCAACGTTCACTAGATCTGACACCCAAATACTACATAATGCCTGAGGCCCGAGTATGTTCAAGTGGTGGCTGCTTATCGAAGAGCTCGAAAGCCGATGGAAGATGAGTTCTGCCCGAGTCGCCCGGCGCCCGCCCTTGTCAGTTCAGACCAATGGCTCGTCCGCTGAGCTTCTCACAGTTGGGTCACTTCCCCGAGTCCCATGAGCTCCGGAGTCTGCCAATCTTCGGCAATGTTCACCAACTGTGAGGGGATTGGGGGGGGGGGCGGCCGGCGCCTGCCGTTCGGTTTGCGTTCTAAGTTGCTGCTGACCCCTATCGAGCTTCGCGTGCTCCGTAATGAATTTAACTTCGAGCCTCGCTGAAAATAATGTGTCCAAAACTTGTACTTTCTCTGCTGGTAAACCTCCATGACCACACCTGCCATAAAGAATTCAACATGTCACTGTCTTCTAGCTCCCCACCGAGCACAGCGCCCTCGGATCTGAGCTCAACCGCCATGAAGATCGTCCACTTCAGCAACGAGTTCCCCCATGACGATAAGCACGCGCTCTTTAGGGAGTTCAACCGCCACTGCAAGGATAGAGCACACCCCATCCTTGCTCAATTCATGGAGGCAGCCACCCAGGCGATTCGCGAAGAGATCCGCCTGATTCCTTCATCGCTCCAGGCTACCATTCCACCTTTCGAATCCATACTGAACTTCGTGGATTTCGACGAAGCCAGTAAAGGTCCTCTCAACGGGTCTGTCGATGGAGTGTTGTTGTGTATCATTGAATTGGGTATATTCATTGGGTACGGATCCCTGCCCACGGAGTGCCGGCATCATTTCGACTTTACCATAATGCTGATGCAAAAGTTCTAAATCAGATACCATGAGGACAATCCGCATCGTTTCGACCTCAGCAATGCTGTCTTCACCGGACTGGGCATCGGCCTCTTGGTTGCGTCCGCTGTGTCGTTGGCGAGAAGCGTATCGGAGCTGGCTGTGCTCGGGTCTGAAGCTGTACGACAAGCGTTTCGCTTGGGTGTAGTGGTGTCAGAGGTGTCTGACAACCTGCACTCTCCTGATCCATCAGGCCAGCCTGATAGTTGGGCATATGTATTGGCCGATGTGTCAGCTGATGAGGTTCAGATGGAACTTGACACTATCCAAAAATATGAGGTACGGATCATCACAAACTCTTTCAGAATCCGATTCATACTACCAGTAATTTTGATTATTCATTCAATTTGTAGGGAACCCCTGAGGCTAGCAAGGTCTTCATCAGCGCGCTGAGCTCAACGTCCGTGACCATCAGCGGCCCACCTAGTCACCTCAAGGAGCTCTTCCGCACTGTGGACTATTTCCGCGCTGCCAAGTCGGTTGCTCTACCTGTGTATGGAGGCCTTTGCCATGCTCCCCATATATATGGAGCCGACAGTGTGCAGAAGGTGGTCATGACCGAATCTCTCGCGGACCTGGAGACAGCGTTGAATATGTCGGAAGCAGTGCCCGTCTTCTCCACGAGTACTGGCCGATCGTTTCCAGCAAGTACGGCTACTGCGTTGTTGAAACAAGTCGTCCATGAGATACTCACCCAGCCCATCAAGTGGGAGCTTGTCCGCGAGGGCGTGGTCAGCTCCGCTCGAGACCTAGGCGACACGCAGATCGAAATCGTCGTTTTCAGAATCTCCCTAGCCGCCCAGGAGCTAGCTACCTCAATCGCCAACAAACTGGGCCCTCAGGTATCGAGTCACACTACCGAGATCGTGCCGTGGTTATATGAGCAAGCGACCATAGGCAAGCCACGTGGCGCACGCGGACCTTCACAGTCCAAGATCGCTATAGTTGGTATGGCGTGTCGAATGCCAGGCGGCGCCGACACTACGGACAAATTCTGGGATCTCCTCGAACGTGGGCTGGATGTGACACGCAAGATCCCCGCTGACCGGTTCGACGTTGAGACGCACTTTGTGAGTCCACTACTGCCTTTTCTTTCACTGTCCACCTCGATTCTGTGCCTTTTGGCTGTAATTTCCTGGAAAAGTTGTAGAAACACAGAAACCACTCTCCCGCACAAAACCACCACGCTGACCCTTTGCCTACCACACAAGGACCCGACCGGCAAAAGACTCAACACATCACACACTCCATGGGGCTGTTTCATTGATGAGCCTGGTCTGTTCGATGCGCCCTTCTTCAATATGTCGCCCCGCGAAGCGCAACAGACCGATCCCATGCAACGCCTGGCCCTTGTAACGGCCTATGAGGCCCTTGAGCGCTCAGGTTTCGTCGCCAATCGCACTTCCAGTACCCGGTCGGAACGGATCGGCACGTTCTACGGCCAGGCGAGTGACGATTATCGCGAGGTCAATACAGCGCAGGAGATCAGCACATACTTCATTCCTGGGGGTTGCCGCGCCTTTGGACCGGGTCGAATCAACTACTACTTCAAATTCTCAGGGCCAAGTTATAGCATTGATACTGCGTGCTCCTCGAGTCTGGCAACCATTCAGGTCAGTTCAATTGCGCAGTATGATTAATGTACGTGTGGCTGATGTTCCTGATCATCCAGACAGCCTGCACTACGCTCTGGAGTGGAGAAGTCGACATGGCTGTGGCTGGCGGTGTCAACGTGTTAACGAACTCTGACGCCTTCTGCGGTCTAAGCCATGGCCACTTCCTATCCAAAACACCGGGCGCATGCAAGACATGGGACGTGAACGCCGATGGATACTGCCGGGCTGATGCAGTAGCCTCCGTCGTGATGAAGCGTCTGGAAGATGCCGAGGCGGACAACGACAACATTCTGGGTATGCATAACGACTGAGCCTTTGATAGCAGCAAAGAGTACCTATGCTGATCCTGATTCATTGCTCTTCAGGGGTAATCGTTGGTGCTGGGACGAATCATTCCGCCGAGGCTGTGTCAATCACACATCCCCATGCTGGTCACCAAGCTTACCTTTCGAGGACGATTCTTGGGCGAGCCGGTGTTGACCCTTTGCAGGTTGGCTTTGTCGAAAGTGAGTTTATTCATGGAAGAGCCAAATTCGCAATGTATCCTCGCTAGTGTACACGGACTGACACCTTTGGGCTTTTACAGTGCACGGAACGGGCACACAAGCTGGGGATTCGGTAGAGATACAGTCCGTTTCTGACGTGTTCGCTCCCCGAGCTCGCCGCCGAAGTCCCAAAAACCCTCTGTACATTGGGGCTGTCAAGTCCAATGTAGGCCACAGCGAGGCAGCCGCCGGTGTCACGGCCCTAGTCAAAGTACTATTGATGCTCCAGAAAAACGCTATTCCTCCCCACGTCGGTATTAAGAACTCGCTCACTCCTACGTTTCCCAAAGATCTGGAGCAACGAGGACTGCGTATTCCGATGGCTAAAGTCGACTGGCCAAGGCCGCAGGGAGCGCAGGCGAAGCGCATTGCTGTGGTGAATAACTTCAGCGCAGCTGGCGGCAATTCGACTCTTCTCCTTGAGGATGGCCCGCTTCGGGCGGTGGTTGAGACAGATCTACGACCTACGCATGTTCTGGCGCTAAGTGCCAAGGGGAAAGCGTCGTTGCGAAGAAACATAGAGCGCTTGCTGGCTTTCGTGGAGACCAACCTCGACATCAATATAGCTGATCTGGCCTACACGACAACCGCACGACGTGAGCATCACAACCATCGTATGGCTTTCGCTGTCAGTGATTCATCTTCGGTCATCAAGCAGCTTAACAATGCAAAGGTCAATGTCGACTCGCACAAAGCCATACCCACCACTGAGCAACCATCAATCTGCTTTGCGTTCACAGGCCAGGGCGCTTCCTTCAAATCCTACAATCTGGAACTATTTCAGGACTGTCCATATTTCCAGTCTCAAATCCGCTACCTGGACTCACTAGCCCAGCGTCAGGGCTTCCCGTCCTTCGTCCCTGTCTTGGACGGCAGCTTCCAAGATGACTATAGCAAGCACTCGGCCGTCATCACGCAGCTCGCTCAGACATGCACACAAATCGCCCTCTCGCGATACTGGGCTCAACTCGGCGTCAGACCTAACGTTGTCATCGGCCATAGCCTGGGCGAATATGCGGCACTCTGCGTCGCAGGTGTGCTGACAAGCAGCGAAGCAATTCACCTTGTTGGACAGCGCGCCTTGATTCTCGAGAGAAATTGCAAGGCCGGCAGCCACAAGATGGTCGCTGTACGTGCGTCCATCGACGAGATTGCGGAGTGTGCGGCTGAGCACCAATATGAAGTGGCTTGCGTGAACGGGCCTCGGGAAACAGTGCTGAGCGGGCTAGCGAATGACATGGACGCCCTCATAAACCATCTCGATACCAAAGGCTACAAATGCTTTGGACTCGAAGTGGCGTTCGCTTTCCACTCGGCCCAGATGGACCCTGTTCTGGACGAATTCGAGGCACTGGGCCGGGCTGTCATCTATCGCGCTCCGCAGGTGCCCATTATCTCACCGCTGCTGGGCAAGGTGGTCTTCGATGATAAAACGGTGAATGCAGCTTATCTTCGCCAAGGAACACGGGAAAGTGTCAGGTTTGCCGATGCCCTCCGGACGGCGTCTGACATTGGCATAGTGGACAGCGATACAATGTGGCTTGAGGTAAG
Organism: Ophiognomonia clavigignenti-juglandacearum; assembly: GCA_003671545.1. NCBI lineage: Eukaryota > Fungi > Ascomycota > Sordariomycetes > Diaporthales > Gnomoniaceae > Ophiognomonia > Ophiognomonia clavigignenti-juglandacearum. The sequence goes on along the minus strand of PYFS01001891.1, from coordinate 11,981 downwards.
TTCCTTCTACAAGCACAGGTGCGGTTCTTTACCAACTTTAGCACAATGCTTTTGCTGTCGTCATGACTATGAACTCCACTCAAAGGTGAAAATGATCTGACAAAGTTCGCTGCCTAGATCGGCCCTCATCCCGTAGCCGTGGGATTCGTCAAGAACGCACTTGGATACACCAAGACTGCGGCCTCGCTGAGGCGCGCCGAGAACAACTGGACTACTCTGGCATCGAGTCTTGCCGCCATGCACTGCTATGGGATCAAAATCAACTGGAACGAGTATCATCGCCATTTTGAGCCTTCTTTGCGACTCGTTGATATTCCTACGTACGCTTGGAACGACAAGACTCACTGGATCCAGTACAATGGCGATTGGGCTCTGACCAAGGGCAACAACTATTACGATGGGGAGAAAGGCGCCATCAAAGCGCAAGGCGGTCCGGCGCCGGTGTCCAGTCTCTCTACGTCTCTCGTTCAGCGCGTCATCCACGAGACCATTGACGTTGGGAACAGACAGGGACACGTGATCATGCAGTCGAACCTGATGGCATCCGACTTTCGTGCTGCAGCGTGGGGACACCGGATGAACAATTGTGGTGTTGTGACTTCGGTAAGCTACCGCAGGGAGCACCACTGCATGTTACGAGGTCGTTCAAGGGCTTCCAAGATTGCATTGAACACCATCCATACTGACGTGGCCTTTCTTAGTCTATTCATGCAGATATCGTCTATACATTGGGCAAGTACTTGCACAGTCGTCTACACCCAAGTGCGAAAGAGTCACAGGTGGTCATGGATATCAGAGACCTTCACGTTCGCCGAGCTCTAGTCGCGAATTCCAGAGCCGACTCCGTACAACTCATCCAAGTCTCAATTCAGACATCAGACTCAGACGAGAATCGCGCAGATTTGGTATGGCACAACGTCCAAAGCAATGGTCACTTATCAGACGGTGAAGAACCTTTCGCTACCGCGACCCTGGTCTTCGGCAGTTCTACGTACTGGCTCAACAGCTGGCTTCCGGTGTCCCATCTCATCCAAAGCCGGATACAGGACCTCGAGCGCCTAGCTGAAGCGGGCATAGCCAATCGCCTGAGCCGCAGCATGGCATACTCCCTCTTCGGCGACAAGCTCGTCGACTACGCCGAGAAGTATCGCGGAATGCATTCCATCGTCCTCCACGAGCTTGAAGCTTTCGCCGACGTGATACTGTCAACGGATAAGAGCGGAGTGTGGACCGTTCCGCCTTTCTTCATCGACAGCGTTTGCCACTTGGCCGGGTTTGTCATGAATGTCTCGGACGCGATCGATACCCAGAAGAATTATTGCGTCACACCGGGGTGGCAGTCGATGCGGTTCGCCCGACCTTTGCAGCCGGGCGGACGGTATCGATCCTACGTCAAGATGATCCCGAGCGCGGAAGACCCGACAGCGTATTTCGGGGATGTCTATATCATGACGCCGGAGGATGACACCATCGTCGGCATGGTGCGGGCTATACAGTTCCGCCGCTACCCACGCATCCTGCTCAATCGGTTTTTCTCTGCGCCAGACGATGCCTCGGCGCCAACAGCTTCGACCATTCGCTCGAATGCCACAGTGCTTCCCAAGTCAGACAGGCCCCTCGTGGAGCGTGTTGGACATGCCACTGCCGATGAAAGTAACGGCGTTCATGCGCTGGAGACAGCAGCTGTTGTGAGCAAGGTTCATTCGGGCTCAGATCAAGAACATCGCCGCACAGAGGTTGGGAATATAGCCAGCAGCGAGAGTACCCAAGCACCACCCCAGGCTTCGTTCGCTGGATCGGCGGAATATAGCTCAGTCACCGCGGACACGACCACCAAGAAAGCCCTCACGATTATCGCCAGTGAGGCAGGGCTTGACCTGGCCGAACTAATCGATGAAGGCAGCTTTGCCGAGCTTGGTGTTGATTCCTTGATGAGTTTGGTTATTGCGGAGAAGTTTCGCGAGCAGTTGAATGTGGTTGTGAATGGGAGTCTCTTTCTGGAATATCCAACCATTGGAGACCTTCGTGCTTGGCTGGAAGAGTACTATGGTTAGAAGAGGGATTTCGTAGTTCGCCTGGACGGAAAGATGGCACTTCCAGACTAGACTGGTCGTCTTTGACCGCATATGATTCATCTGCCATTTGTTGGTTTTATCTCTCCTTCATATCACACTTTGCCGGGGTTTCACTTTGTTGAGATTGCCATTGCGAGTATGTCATTATTCGATGCTTCCAGCTATAGTGTCAAAACTCGAACTCCATTGCAATATTCAAGCACTTCATATGGCCAATACACCAGTTGCTGTATCACAGACCGATCATGACAGAATCTATGGGTTTCATTCGTGAGTGCTGGCTTAATTGACATTGGCATGCCCAGGTAGCACATTCTTTGTGCCTGACGATCAGTTCACAACGAGGGCTGCGGGCTTTGGCATCTCGGAGAGCGAAGCACACACGTCGCACTGTGCACTCATGCTCAAGTGGCGTCTTTGTACCACTCTTCTTGGATTCTCGTTGGCTGCTTATGTCTCACACCTTCGCTGTGCGAAACGACTTCGGTTTTAGGGTATTTAAGGTTATTAACTCCGCTGCGGCCTTTTCGCGAAGTCCTGATCAAGTTACCATGTTCTTCTGGTATGCACACCCACTATAAAACTAAGCGGGCAGACAAAATTATCGGATCTTCTTCCTGGCACTCCACGGCAGCTTCTAGAGAGAAATTCAGCTTCATCACACCCTCAACTTTTCCGACATCTGACTCCCCCAAAACAAAACATGGCATCGAACAAGACTGTTGTCTTGGTGACTGGTACGTTGAGATTCTTCAGTATCTGGCGCCACGCTTTCCACTAACTTCTTCTCAGGTGCCAACAGCGGGATCGGCTATGAAACCGTGGTGGCTTTGGCTGTGGCCTCTGCCGACTTTCACGTCATCTTGGGCTGCCGCTCCGTGGAGAAGGGCTCCGCAGCCCTCGACAAGATCAAGTCAGAGCACGGCAGCCATGGTCTCAAGGGCAGTATCTCAGTCCTTCAGATCGATATTACCGACCAAGGCTCCGTGGCCGCCGCTACGAAGACAATCGAAGCGGAGTTCGGCAAGCTGGATATCCTCCTCAACAACGCCGGAATCCTTGTCTACCAGGACAATATCGATACACTCACGGCACTTCGGCAGAGCTTCGAGACGAACGTGTTCGCCAATATGCTCGTGACCGAGGCGTTTGAGCCGCTGCTTAAGAAGTCTCGCAAGCCCTACGTAATCTACGTCTCCTCCGAAATGGGCAGCATCACCCGGCGCTTGGACCCCGAGTTTCCCTTCAAGCAGATCCGTGGCGAGACATACCGCATGGCCAAAGCCGCGCTCAATATGCTGGCCGCGTGTCATCGGTATAACTTTGCAGAATGGGGATGCAAAGTTCTCGCGTTCAATCCGGGCTGGTGTGTATCAAACCTGACCGGGGACAAAGGCCGAGAGATGCGCATCAAGGCCGGTGCGCGGGACCCCAAGGAGCCGGCTAAGGTATTGGCGGAGATCGCGATGGGCAAAAAGGACGCTGACATTGAGAAGAATGGGATGGTGGATATCGATGGCGGTGTAGGTCCTTGGTAGACTGAGCTGCATCAAAACAGATCGCCTTGATGGAGCAGCCGCAGGGAGAGGTGGATCTCGCAGTAGTTGTTGAGAAACTTTCAACTTTACACGAGAAGAATATGATTAGTCTAGGCTCCATACCGGAATACCGTGTGCAGGAAGCTCGTAACGCAGATGGTACCCAGGGCCTGCAACCTAATGACGCTGAAGGACTTTGCGCTGCGAAAAGCGAAGGAACTTTCCACCACTGACGCGAGTAGTTCTTACGAGCGTTCAGGTCAGCATAAATAGTGTGAAGTGGCGCGATAACGCGGCACAGTAAACGGGAATGTTGGGATTTGCGGCAGCCTGCCTCAAATTACAGCCACATCATTGCCTTTTCACCCAGCCAGGCTTTCTCACTACCAACGTCGCTACTGGAAATCAAGAAAAGTTGTCCGCCCCCAATCCAAATATCGTTGCTGGCATCTCGTACGACGTATACGATACCGAGTAGGTACTATGTCTTCACGAGCAGTTTCTTCCGCCGTGACCCGGCCGTTGACTTTTAGTCACCTCGACGCAGACAGCTTCCAAGAGCACTCCCGGAAAAAGGCCGGCCGTAAGCGCCCTCGCAACCGCGACGTCGTTGCGTGCTAGCCTTGTCGCCATCGGAAAGTACGGTGCGACCGCGGGAGCCCCTGTGACCCATGCGAAGAACGCGGAGGTCCCTCTGACTATTTCTATGGCATATCGGCCCCAGGTGCCTACAGCAGTCCTTCGAAATCCCCAGTGCGTAAAACACCGGCTCGGGATGCCCCGAACCATGGCCCTCATGAGCTCATGCCACCTGGGAGCAACAATTGGTCTTCACCCTCTTCTCCAGACGACATCGGCGGTACCGTAGAGGCCACGATACGTCAACCAGAACCCTTCAACACCTCGACTGGTGTTCTCCAGGGCTCTGACTTCGAGACTAGAACGATCGGGACATCACACTGGATGGCACCATGCAACGAGATCAAGGTGATTTGCGCCATACTGGGACAGGAGGGTCGCATGGACTTGAGAACCATGAAAAGTCATATGTCAAGCTCAAAGACCTGGTCACGGCTTGCAACTCGACGCCACTTGTGATAAAAACAAGAGAGATGGTAGACTACACCAGTCTGAGAAGTGCTTTGCCGGATCGACAGACCTGCGAAGGTTGGGCTCGGCAGTACGGCCAGGGCTGGGGTCGTCCAGGTCCTCCTACTCTTGCTGGTTATGAAGACCATCTCATGTTTAGACACGGACAAGATGCAACGATCCGTTGGCATTGCAAAGCTTGACGTGTCAAATTGCGCTGAGCATGGGGCTGCACAGGGATCCCAAACTTTTCACCAACGTTACGCCGTACTACGCCAAGGTCAGGAAACGACTCTGGTCGTGCTTGCTTTGTCTCCACCTGGAATACTGTGTTCGAGGTGGAACATCGCCTATTGTTCGCCTTGAGGATGAGGAATGTCCTCTCCCCAGCTCCACCAGTCTTCGGAATCTGCATACCTCGTCACCTCTGGCCACGATCGACTGGGAGACCACCCGAAATTCCGAGGCGGACGCAGTCTTTGGCCTGGCCGCTGGCAAGCTGGCAAGCTGGCCACAGTTCTCATACCAATGCTGCAATCCCTGTGCTCCCCGAACCCCGATATCCACGCCTGTCTGCGTTTGAATCTTCGACCAACGCTCGACAAGTATCTGCCAGAACTCCACCCACAATTGCGGACAGCCACTGAATGTAGGACGGTCGGGCTGGTCGGAGAAACTGCAACAGATTCTCATATCCACGACAATACAAAGCTTCATGCTCATCAGTGCTCTCGACGCTGTTCTCGGTAATTACTTACACTCATGTGTCTAACCGCGGCCACCTATTGGACATGCGGGACTGCGCCATGTCGATACTCCGAGACGTCCAAAACATTTACCAGAAAGGCGAAGGTGCCCACAAAACTATGGTCTTGCACCTGCTTTGGAGCCACGCCGGACGAGCAGCGTGCAGCGCCAGCCTGGTCGTGGGCCGACTGCGGTGCCTTAGACTTAGCTCTGCGAGTCTGATGTCGGCGTATCCACAACACACCGTACACATTTCCCAGGGGCTACTCCAGGAGCCGTTGTCATTCATCTCGCAGCTTTTGCAGGGCAAATTCTACTTGGGACCTGTGGCGACCAAGACCAACCTCATCTTTGCCGTTTTCGCAAACATAACGTCACAGCCCCTGTCTTCCGAGTCCGGCAGCGGAATCCAAGAGGAGCGGTTGATCGCGCTCGGGACTCAGGTCGCAGAAACCTGGATCGCGGACATGGCCGTCGCTCTGAAGTATCGTCGTTCAGCGTCTTGCATAGCAAAATCTTGAGCTGGGCTCATCTCTGCTCCCGGGGATAATACTCTTCTTGAATGGGAGGATCAGCTGACCTCACAGTCTCCCGTATCGGCGAACGTATGTGGTGGTTCACATGGCACCTCCACGTTTTCTGCCACTGACTCTCATATCGACTTTCAATCGCTGGACACAAACTTCTGAATTCTGCAATCATCTTGAATTCTCAGAGTTGAACTAGATTGGGGAGGCGTGGAGTTTAATGGCAAGGCTTTTGGATCTGGGGACACGGACCTACCGTGGTGAATGTTTTCACGTGCATACATATCGGATGGCGTTTTGACCTCTGTCGTTCCCTAAATGTTTTTACATTAGATCTGGGGACAATAGATGTAGAGGCTAGATTCTGTTCGGACGTCTAGACCACTCTTCTTGATGACTTGAATGATAACTGTTTTACGGGTGCATGTTCTCCCAACACCACAACATTCCAAGGTTCACCTAGTATCTTCTCCATGAGATCTACCTAGGTAGTCTTCGATGTCTCAATGCAGAGCACGACTTCCGCCGCAGACAAAGCTTTAAAATCACCAATTTAATGATCGAAATCTGTTTCTAAAGGCAAGTGATCAAAAGTCGTTGAGAAGTGTATTACTAAAAGCTTAAAACCACAGCCCTCTGATGACCAGCTCAGTGCTCTAAAAATTAATTGACGGCGAGAAGTTCGCACATGTTTTCACACCTTTCCGGAAGATATGGACACTTCGGATCAAGCACACTAGTATCAGTGTTCGGGCTTCTGCTCGTCAATTTCTCATTGATGCTATGGAAACTTTTGAGTCCCTGGGTAGTAGTACATATCACATGACTACCTGGGTCAAGTCCTAAGCCTGCTGACCACCCAAGAGCATCTCCATCCGGGCATAGGCCAACCTAGAGTAGTAGCGCATTCTTTCGCCGAAGTCCACTGCGTGACTACGCCTTCACCATCGCAAATCCATACTTTTGGACCCGGACCCAGCATAGAAGCAGTCCTCCCACCAAGACAGACACTCCGGCAAAAGCCAGTGCACCCCAGAATGCCCCTCCCGATGGGTCTTTTCCCAAGATCGTGCCAGCAACCGGGCTACCAATCAGCAGGCCCAAGCCAGAGGCCGATAGAGTCATACTGATGTTTTTGCCCAGCTTAGAGAGATCAGGGCAGAGGACAGCCACGTTGGCGGGGAGTACGGCCTGTATGGACCCGCTGGTCAATCCCATGAAGACGCAGATGGTGATGAGGGAAGCTTGCATCTTGACCGCCATACAGGCGAGCGTGATGACCCCAGACAGCAGTACGGCAGGAATAATGATGGAAAGGTTGCCCGTCCTGTCCGCGATCATGGAGGGGATGATGCGGCCGGGTACCGAGGCCGCGTTCATGATGATAAGCATGCAGAAGGCTAGGCTCTCGGAGACGCCGGCGACGGAGGTGGCATATGCCCCGACGTATAAGAAGAGCACGTACAGCTCGATGAAAATCAAGAAGACAGCCGCAAGCCAGGTTGCGAAGACAGTGTTGCGGAGGGACGCGCTGTCGATGAGCGGCCCGGACTTGCGTGGGGGCAAGCGCGGCTCCATGACGGCGATGGAGACGGCAAGAGTCGCCAGCATGACAAACGCCATGACATGGACGGCCCAGGCGAGCCCAACGTCGGCGATGAGGCGCTTGAGTAGGACAGGGTAGACGATGCCGCGGATGCTAGAACCCATCGCTGCCAGGCCCGTGGCTGTCGACCTTCGTGTTGAGAAGTATGACCCGACAATGGCGGTGCTAGGGGTGAAGGTCATTCCCGCTCCGATGCCCACGACGACGCCCTGCGCCAGGACCACCTGCCAGTACTCGCGGCTGGGGGATGTCACTGTTGCTCGATTGTTAGTAGTGGCCGTCACGGTTTTGGTAGTTTCCAGAGGTTTGTTAATAGGCAGGACGCCGGCCAAGGCTTACTCATCATGCCGAAAATCTTCAAGTATACGCCGATGGTGATGTCTGCGTAGAGGTATCCTGCGTCAAGCGCGCGACCGCACAGAACACCCACGATCAGCATCAAGAAGGCTTGCAGAGAGCCGATCCAGGAGATGGACGACTGCGAGAATGTGCTGATGAGGCCAGCCGCGTACTCGGACTGGAAGACACCGATAGTATTCAGGAGCCCCCAGGTGTTGAAGTTGAGGAAGAAGGCGCCCGAGCACCTGCAACCAGGCTCGGGTGCCCCCGTTTGGTGGAGGTCCAGATCCAGGAGGCGTTGACGCTAGCAGAACTGGGTTTTCCACGTCTCGCCCTGGTGCTTCCTATGCCTTCTCACTAATGGAGGCCCTCACGGACCTCAAGCTGGTAGAAGTAGCCATGGCTGTGGTAGAAAGATGGGCTAAGAAACTGCCGAATTAACAAGGAGGGCACTTGGCCGAGTAGAGACGCAATATCAACCCAATACCCGTATGAGACAGAGAGACTGCAGATTACTAGTCTATTCAGACGGGAAAGATCTACATGCATAGAACGAATCTTTGTGGGGAATGCTTATTGCCCCATTTGGACGTGTGTTGCAGACCGTTGGCAATGTTCCTTCTGGGCTGTTTGCCGGAGTCAAATTTCCTCTTTCGGCCATCAATCTGCCAGGGGAAGGCTACCTGCATGGTACCCTTGAGCCATGCTCACGAACACGGAAACGTCGTGTTCACCTGCAATATTGGCGACAGAGCCATTTTGAATGTAGGTATGTACCTCAAATAGCGCCACAGTAAAACGTATCCCTCCACGTCAAGCCCCTTCCTCCTCACAGACTCTCACCTTGAATAGGGAACAGATCCATTGATCTCCCTCAACACGTATCGAAGCTTGAGATACTTTTGTTTGCCTGTATTTGCAGGCCACCGTGGATGTGTCAGTGGTGTGCATTGCTAGAGAAATCGGTGAATGAGACAAGTCACAAGATGAGGTTTCTGTAGATGAAGTCAAATTTGCAGAGGGTTCCAAGGTTGCTATGAGGAGAAGATTATAATGTTTATAGAGTGTTATTAACACTGGAAAGAGACACGACCATCCACGTCAGTAGCTGGTACAGCTAGCCCATTTAGGGCTGCTAGCAGCAGAGACTGCGGAGACATGGAAGGTCCCGAAGGTATACATCAATTTTTACTTAGAACTCTGTGTCCTCTATTGGACAAATTAGCTTTTAAGGTTCCAAGCAAACAACCTCGTTCTTTAGGGTGGCCAACTCAGCCAATATAACTCCCATGGTAATAATTATGGTCTTGGTACCCAGAACCTTGCATAAATACCGAGGTAAATATCTTGCAAAAGCCCAAGGTTCTGTGCTTGACTTGCCCTCCTCATCATCCCTCAATCATAGATTGATATGGTTCCCACAAGATCCTGTTGGATATCTGCAGCTGATCAGACAAGACATGCACACCGTTCTTCATCATCCAATATCAATCTCATCTACACTGCTATTTTCAGTATTGAGTGATCAACATCGCTTTTGGCTGATCCGATTCGACTCTGTCTGGTTGACTGTATTTCTATGTATTCGATCTACTTAGTATTGGCCCAGCCATAAACCATACCAATATCCAGTGCTCAGTGCTGAGTGACTTCTGTGTATTTCATGCAGTGCCATTGACTTGCTTCTTGTGTCCTTGTTCGAATCTCAGACGACACCACTGTCAAGAAAGTCAGTATCTTGGCCAGTGAAAGTAAGGCTGAGCATCTGGAAGACTTACCTCTCCACAAGTAATAGGCTCATACTTAGCAGGATTTCCCTCACTGACACAGCTTGGAAGCACACCACACTCCTCATTGAAGTTGAAACCAAAGAAAAACGGCATGGAGTATCGGTCCACCGGGGCGCGGTTGAAAACGCGATGCACAGTCGACTTGAAACGGTCGTTGGACAGCCTCATCAGGAAATCCCCAATATTGACAACAAAGCTGTCCTGCACGGGCGGCACCTTCACCCACTGGCCCTCATGCGTCAACACCTGCAGCCCACCCACCGCATCCTGCCACAGCAGCGTGAACGACTGCAGGTCCGTATGCGCCCCGAGTCCCACGTCGATAGCGGCAGCCTCAGCCGCTGCCGCCTCGCTCGCAGCAGGGTAGAAGTTGAACACGCCGTCTGCGCCGGGATACGTCACGAGATGGTCAAAGTACGTCTCGGGCACCTCGAGCGCCAGCGCAAACACACGGATCAACCTCCGCGCTAGCACCAAGCACTCGCGCCAGTACGCGAGCACATCCGTTTTGAAGCCGGGCAGATGGCGCGTAGCGTCCCATACAAACTCCTCACCCTTCAGACCCCCGCGCACATCCTCCGGGATCTCTTTTCCTGCCTTGCCGGGCTCCGGGTCATACACCGGGTCGTAGCTCCACATGAAGCCCTCGCGATAGTCGCGGCTCTCGGTAGGGCTGATATTGGAGCCGTGGATGGCCGTCCAGCCGTTGAAGAAGCGGCTGTTTGCGGTGGCGGCGGGCTGCTTGGCGGCGAGGGGCTGCGCGAAAAAAGTTTTGGCTTGGGCGTGGGCGGCGTCGATGGTGGTGCGGGGGATGCCGTGGTTGGTGATGTAGAAGAAGCCTGTGTTTTCGGCTGCGTCGCGGATGGTGGCTGCGAGGGCTTTGCGGGCGGCGAGATCGCCACGGAGGGGTGAGAGGTCGATGATCGGGACTTCTGAGGGGCGGCAGTCTCGTGGGGCTGTTTTGAGGACATCGCGGTAGACGGGGCCGTACGCGCTCCGCAGCTCGAGCTTGTATGTTTCTGCAGGCGGGACTGTCTCTGTTTTGGTCGCCATCTTCGCTGATATAGTGTATGTGTCTGCTGAGGAATCGGGACTATGTACACACCTGAGCAGGTAGACTTCGGGTGTTGTTTCCATGAAGTGACGTTAAGATGAGGCTGAGGCGGATGAGGTTCCGAATTACCGGGGGCGGTTCGGGCCGGCCCTTGATCTTAAACCTTAAAAGTAATCCACAACTTCCATATCCCATTCAGATGTTGAAGTCAACTTGTAGGATTGTTGGCATTGATGAATAGTCTTTGTAAAAGTCCAGGGATATTTAACTAGAGAGGATGAGAGGGTATTTCAAATCGATGTTCTTACTTTATAAATTAGGCGAAGGGTGCTTGGCGCAGATGTACTCTATAAGGATGAGTAGAAAGATCAAGAAATGAAATTGCTGTTTTGCCATAGCATTGCACATGTGTCACAAAGTCGCTGCTGTTCCAAGTGATGACCAGTAGTCCAATTCAATGCAGGGTTTATGGCTGAGACCACCCATTCCACGTCTTCAAGAGCAGATCAACCCACCAGGCTTGTAGAACCATCATAATTTGTGGTGTCTTTGGTTGATGGGGAATAACTCCAACAGGTCGTGGTATTCAGCTAATTTACAGAGTGATAAGAACCGAAACTTAAGAGATAATGACTTTGGATTCAGCATTAAATGGTTGAAGGCCCTCCTGACTATAGTTCCACTCCATTCTGTACTTCCTCTGCCTCTGGACCAGTACTGACAGCATCGTCGTCCTGGATGTCCCACCCTCTTACAAAGCACACCTGGCCATGGCAGCACGAAAGGGCGTGCCGAGGGCGTGGGCGGGGTTGAATGTGTTTTGTGAAGTTGCCTCAGATAGGGGCACTGAAATACACGTTGCAACGGAGCAGCGGCTTCTCTGCCCCGGCCGAAGGACTGCTTGTGTTTGGGTAGGCTCGGTATGCTCGGTACACTCTCACCGCCAAGGACTTCTCCCACCACTTGTTCAATAGCCCGGAGAGGGAACGAGCATTGTATGCCTCGAGCAGGCTCTCCGACAAAACCCGCCCGAGCTGCCCGCCTGACATATGGGACCCCGAACCCACCAAAAAAAAAAAAAAAAAAAAAAAAAAAAAAAAAAAAAAAAAGAGGGAAAAAAAAAAAAAAAGGAGAGGGAAAAAAAAAAATCAAACCCTCTCTTTGTGCCTCCCCCCCCTTTTTTTCCCTCTCCCCCACCCCCCTCCACCCCAAGGAA
>PYFS01001841.1:0-46162 GCA_003671545.1 Ophiognomonia clavigignenti-juglandacearum | reverse complement strand
ATCATCCAGCAGCCTGGAGGTAGCGTGACAGCCTTCTTTGAAGATGGCACATCCATCAGCGCCGATGATCAAATCCGCATTTATGGATGTGCCATCTTCAAAGAAGGCTGTCACGCTACCTCCAGGCTGCTGGATGATATCGACGAGGCGTTTGCGCAGGTGGACTATGCTCGCGGGCACGCGGCTTTTCAGGGCGTCTTGCAGCACAGTCCGGCGTACTCTGGTGTCGTGATATCGTGGTTCACCGACGTAGGGAGGATATTTGTACAGCAATTCTCCGGTAACCCCGTCTCTGCGTGAGATCAGCTGTTTGACCGAGCAGTATGAAATACAGAATGACGCTGTCTACAGTTTGATCTTCACTCACCTGTGCTGGTGGTCGACTTTGATGTGACCCGTCACCTTATCCGCCACACCGAGAAGCTCAAGTACCTTCCAGGAATTATAGCCCACTCGCAACCCTGCGCCAATTTCTCGCAGCTCTGAGGCCTGTTCGTAAATGTTCACTTCAAAGCCTGGCTTCTCGAGTAGGGCGATGGCGGCTGCCAGGCCAGCCGGTCCACCACCCATGATGGCAACGCGTAGACGAGGTGCTGATGCATCCTTTGATATTGCCATTGTGGCTGGGGTTTTGCTGGACAATGACTTGGATATCAAAGTCAAGTCCTCGTAGAGTCAGGAGTGACCATTGTTCCTTTTGATATTCCCTCGTTATGGACGATGCGTTGATGCAGGCCGGCAGAACTATCACGCCAATACCTGGTGCGATGGCGAATCTCTTGATAGCGTCCTGGGCAACACCCAAGTCCTCTGCATTGCTATACCTACTCGCGCACAAAGAATTATTTCCGTGCAGCCATACATTCTCATTTGTGCCGTAAGTCAGATGAGATAGAGCGGCCACAGCAGACAATCAAGCATTAAATGCAGATGCAAATCCCATTCGAATCGACGTCGCCATGCTTGCACGCAGCAGAGGTATCTATCATCTAAGCACGAGGAACCAACCCGCCATTCAAGTAGTCAAGATCACATGCTGTCCTCCATCTGCTTCGAGCGCGTCTTCAAGAAGTTGTCCTTGTCACTCTTGCCGCCTCTCTGTTCCAGGCCCATGCCTCGCTCTACCCACTCTTGAGAGCCCATTTCCGTAAGTCGTGAAAGGGCTCGAAACTGTTGGGATAGGTCAGCCTGGCTGAATCATCAAAGGTGTAAAATATGCTTTTTTGGGGGGTCCTTGGTGCACTCACGAATGCGAAGGCCTCCTCATCGTTTCCGAACAGAGCCGATCCCTTCAGCTTCTCCGCTTGCTTCGTGGGATCCTCCATCAGATCTTTGACCACTTCATGAATCTCAACCGTCTTCGCCCCGGACCCCGACTCTTTCATCAACGACTCCGCAATCTCGTCTTTCGACGTGAACAGCTCGGTCAACGGCTTCTCACTGGTAAGAACCAACTTCGCGTGAGATTCGTAAACCGCGTCAATAAACGTAATGAACCGCCGCGCCCACTCCCTCTCCCTTAGCGTCATCCCCGGCACATCCGTAACAACGAAAGCATCGTACGAGCGCGTCAGCTCGATGAAGTCGGCGGCGGACTTGGGCTGCTTGATCAGCTCGTCGAACGTAAACCACGCGCAGCGCCCGCTGACTCGGGGCACGAAGATCTCCCGGCCCCAGACGTGCTGGACCTCGGAGTGCGACTCGGTGGACTCCGGGTCGCCGAGGAAGCGGAACCACTTCTCGGCGTGGTCGGCGGCGTGGGCGTCCAGTGGCGTGTGGTAGACGCCGGACGGCGGGCGGGGGATCTTGCGGTAGTCGGTTGGCGAGTCCAGGTTGATGACATGGAGTCTGCTTTTGAGGAGGTGAATGGCGGGGACGAAGGATTCGCGCTGGATGCCGTTCTTGTACAGCTCGTCGGGGTGTCTGTTGGAGGTGGTGACTAGCACCACACCGTGCGACATGAGGGCTTCTAATAATCTGCGGCAGAACAAGTTAGTCTGCGGGAATTCTACATGTCCGCTTGGTAGGTGGTCCTACCGGCGCAAGATCATGGCATCTGCTACGTCTGTACACTGGAACTCGTCAAAGCACAGAACATTGCCGTGCTCCGCAATATCTGCCGCGACAAACGGGACGGCGTCGACATCGTTCCCGTGCTCCATTTTCATGCGGTGCAACCGCCGATGTACGTCCTGCATGAAGTTGTGGAAGTGTATCCGAGTCTTGGAGCGCACGCTGTTCGGGAGGGTGTCGTAGAAGAGGTCCATCAGCATCGTCTTGCCGCTGCCCACGTCTCCGTACAGGTAGAGGCCTCGGGGCAGGCCCGCGGGTATGTCTTTGAGCGCGGCGTTTTTCGACTTGCCGCCTCCGAAGAAGGAGAAGAGCGACTTGGACGGTTTCAGGTCATCGATGCTCGGATGGACGACTGGTGGTGCTTTGTAGTGTCTGAGCTCTTCGTGCAGACGTTGTAAGCTCTGAATGATACCTGTCACCGCATGTGTCAGAAGATTTGCGCCTCGGTACCCAAGGGTGCTGCTGTCACTGCTTGCCTCGCTGGTGTTCGTCGTTCTTCAGACGGCCCTGGGCGACTCGACGATCGTATTCCTCGATTGGCCCGACATCGTCGTCGTTAACTGCGGCTTGCTATTAGTACCGCGTTGCCTCTTCTTCTGCTGCTGGTGTCCTGTAGAGTCTCGGACTGGCGCACCATTTTCTACTGTAGCGGAAGCCACTGACGCCGGCCTCCTTTGCCCGGCGGCAAAGACGGCGGGGAAGGCGGTGCGCGAGAGCGGTTTCGAGTATAGATTGCTCGCGGCTGGCGCAGAGGGCAGTCTTCTTCCGGAGAGACTGCTCGAGTGCGACAGCCGGGCATAGACGGCGCGCTGCCTGTGATTCCTAACGGCGACACATGTTCGGGGCCGTGGAGGGGCTAGGCGGGCGGCGCATGCGGGTGTGCGCATTTTCGAGAGGGCAGGTGAGTGGTCGGTCGGTTATATGGGGTTGACGTCGATTCTCCGCACGAGACGCATCGTAGGAATAGGCAGCAGGTGGTCGGTAGCGAGGGGTGCTATGTTTCAGCCAAGTGGGCAGTTGAGACTGGTGGGTATAGTGATGCTGAGTGGTGAAAAGGGCTGTAAATACTTAGGTAGTCATTCGGGCACACATCTAAGGTATCGCACCCAGAATCGAGACTATTCCGTAAAAGATGTCGTAAAGCCGAAGTGATCCACCCTCGGCGTCCCGCTCGAGCGAAAAGCGGCTGCGGAAGGGGCCGGGACTGCGGGCCTTGGCCTCTGTTTTTGGGGCACTTTTCAAGGGTCCTCCACTGTGACGTAGGGGCCTCGGGGCCGACTCGGCCAATAGTTATATAAAGAACCCACGTCGTGAGGCAAGAGTTCTAAACCAAGGGGAAAAAAAAAAGTTTGAAGATATGCTTTCCTACAGAGTAAGAACATTCTTCTAGGGCACAAGAACTTTGCAGCACAGATAATCTCCTTGACACGTGGTAAATCCACATGCGAAGCACCAATGTGGCAGCAGGTCAAGTGCAACTGTGACGTCCCGCACGTTCTGTGGGACCTCGCGGAGAGAACATTTCTCAGGATGCACAATTAGTGCCAGAGGTAGGTCCAAACTCACCACTCATGCATAGGGTATTACGAAGAACGGACCGAGTTGTGCAAATGCTACTGAGTGGTTTCTTTGTTCAAACGTGTGTCAAAATTGACTGTGTACCAAAACTGGTTCAAGCACGAAACAGAGCTTTGACAAGCCCTGATTTGCAGCTTCAGCGGCTTGAACCGCTCGAAAACCTACGTCCTTCTCATCCTCCATCTCCCGATAGTTCCCTTCAGCCATGGGACTGGCACATCCTCAACGGCCAGGGTTGGTGACACTGAACCCCTTGACAGGGAAATTGAAGTTGAGATGATGGCTTTCCATCTCACCCGCCCCAGACGGAATATAAGCACTCTTATCCGCAGCCAGACTAGACTCCTTGCTGTTCCATCCCACGAATCCCAGCCAGATGGTGCCCTTGTCCGGGGTGTTCGTGGCAGCTACGCCGGAGTGAGTCGTCAAGCATCCCGGATGAGACTCCGCCTTCTTGAGCTGTTCAGCCAGGACTGCCGGGTCGCCGGTGCAGTGGGTGATGGTGATCACTTCACACACAGCCGAGTCAAGAATACCCTGCGGGGGTGGTCGCATGGTGCTCATGTCAAAGTCGAAGCGAGGGCACTTGCTGGGGATCTCTTTCAGAACGGGCTTGATGGCTTCAACGGCCCGCTTGTGCTCCTCCGAGGAGCCGAAAGCTGTCAAGTTCTCTGAGGGCAGCCAGCCTGAGTCACTGATGTCAGCGCTAGAAACTCGCCATTCTCGGTCCATCGCTGCTCATCTGAGAGGCTTGAGCAGGGGAGGACGTACTTGCAATGATTTCCAGCTTGGACATATCCTCAGACCACGGGCCCCAGCGATACCGGAAATATCCGTCGGAGTCCTTAACGCCTAGCAGAAACTGCTTGTACGCGTCCTTCCAGTCGTCGACTTGGTCGCTCGAGGCGTTGATAACGACTCTTGTAGCCGCGAGACCCTGGCCCGCAGGTATGCCATTGCTCGCCATGATCGTCTTCTTCCCTCTGGGTGTTGTGCCTTTGGATGTATTGTGAGACAGAGATCCTACTCGATCAAAGTGCGAAGCAAGTGCAGAATGAAGCATCAGCGCCCTTAGACAGCAGGATCTCTGTGCCACGAAACTTGAGCAGACCCTCCTGCCTTATATGGTCCCCGTCTAGCTTTCATTCTCATGGCTAGGTATGTAAGATCAAGACGGGCGCTATGCCCGCGTCGCATCGGTCTTCTGTTCTTATCATGGTGAATTGTGTTAGAAAACACCTTTCTTCACCAGATGAGCTGTTTCGGAGTCCACATTGAACAGACGACGAGTGTGCATATTACCTTTATGGGAAATGTGATTCGAGCTGCGGCGCGGATGCGTCCTGGCTCCGGACCAACCCCAAGTCGCAGTCCGGCCTGCGGACTCAAGAAACCACTCGGAAACAAGTACGCGCACAATATGCGTTCCATTGACTGGTCCTCATGAACTCGTCTGCATATTTGCATGGCAACTCATGATACAGATGATGCGACGGTGAGGAGATTCATAGGACGACCGACGCGTTCGAGCATGTGATTGAGGCCACCCCTAGGTGTCGTTGGAAATAGATAGCGGAAAACTCATTTCAACTTCGACCACGGTTTTCGCGCACTCTGTTCCACCTTGTGCAAGAAGTTCTGTGAATTAAAAAGTAGCTCGTTCAGCACTGCTAGCAAGATCCAAACACCCAACTCACTCAACGGTATCAATAATCCCAAAAACATGCTTCCTTCCATGCCCCACGAGTGACGCCACCAATCCGCGACCAATATTCACTGAGCGCTCAGTAAATACCAGGGATCAGCTTCCACGGCACGTCCTCCTTGTAACGACCCCACTGGTCCTTGTACTTGGAGCTCATATATATGTCCAAATTGACCGTCCCGCTTTTCGCAAAGTTACCCGCCTGCATCAGCGCGACCACTGCACCCGCAATCCAGCCACCCGCTGCCAGCGCGTACCCCGTCCGCCAGAGCGTGTACCCGCCGTAGTTGATGTGCCGCGCCCACGACCACAGCCCCGTGCGGCACAGCTTGCCCTTGTGCGCGGGGTCCTGCTTGAACTTCTTGCGCTGGTACTCGGACCCGGTCTCGAGCACCATGCCGACGACATACAGCAGCGCGCCGACGGCGACCGGGAGCGCCAGTCTGCCGTTGCCCAGCGGCAGGGTGAAGGGCTTGGTCCAGCGCGAGGCGCTGGTCGCGGCGGCGAGGAAGAGCAGCGAGTTGACGCTGTTGCAGAACGTGTTGTACGCCGAGACGGCGAGCGCGGACGTCGCGGGGAACTCCTCCTCGGAGAGGTAGGTGAGCCAGAAGATCTGCTTGGTGGCGGAGCCGACGGCCATGCCGATGAGCAGCACGCGCTCGAGCGGCAGCCCCAGGCGGTCGATGAGCTTGATGCCGGTGCGTGTGACGGTCGCGGCGCTGAGGGGAATCGCCGTGAGGCCGAGCTTGGCGAGGAAGCTTTCACCGAGGCCCTTCGCGAGCAGCTGATGCTGCAAAACGGGATCAAGGGCCCGCAGGCCCACGAAAGTGGCCGTGCCGCTGGGGCTCGGCTTCTTGCTGCCGCGGGCGATGATGTCTGTGGGAGAAGCCATTTTGGTTTTTGTTGGTGCTGGGGAGAAAATAGGTCTGCAAGTTGGCTGCGGGAGGGGGCCGGCTTTCGCTTTATAAAGGGCTAGGAATCACAATGCGGCTGCGTCAAAGGGCCCCACAAGCCTCCAAGGTTCGGTAAGGCGAGTCTACCGACGCCGCTATGGTCTCACATTTCTGGACCTCGGAAGCTGCCGAGTCACTAGGATCTCTTGTCTTTCCTCGACCAGAATATTTTAGGGCCTAGGCGGCGAGGTAGGGCGGAATGCGCATGACGATGAGATTCACGATCGGGCCATCCATGGCCTTGGCACATTCAAAGCGGTATTTGGAGAGATCTACAGTAGCGCGTGGAGTTTTGCATCGCATGAAATATTTGCTACCATGTACTCCATCGTTGTGTAGCATGTAGCATTGTATGCTGATAGACGCATATATGGGATAGTCGCATATTTGTGCACCTCACGGCGTTTGTCCGGTGTTAACTTCGGATTGGTAATAAAGGCTGTCTTCATAGTGCGAGCTCCGGAGTCCGACCCACAGTACGTATAATACTTTATGCAACCCCCTCATCAAGCCCCTCTGCTTTTCTGAGCACGACAGCTGATTTCTAATCTCCACCTTCAGTTCAATGGACATCTCTCGAGTCTCGACTGATAATCACTCCATTTCGAGCCAAGTTCAAACTTCTCTTGTCAGTCAGCTATCTGCTGACCTGCATTTGCCCCGATAGCGCCGGGAAGCAGAGAAGTATCGGGTTAATAGAGCTGTACAGATGAGTAAACCGCTGACAACCGGGCAAATGAGTATCTGTGCAGTAGGCACATCAATACTATATAACATGGAAGATGTCCCCACATAGATTCCGCTCTAGTTTGGACCACCCATCAGACCATAGAAACCCTCAATAGCCCACAATCAAAATGCCTTCCACCCAAAAAGCCATCCTCGTCAAAGAGCTCGGGAAGCCAGTCGTCCTCGTCGAAGACTGGCCCATCCCTGAGCCAGGCCCCTCCCAAGTCCAGCTCAAAGTCTCCGTCGCCGGCCTCAACCCGCACGACCAAAAAGCCCAAGGCTGGGGCCTCTTCATCAAAGACGACCTGCCCGCCATCCTCACAAACGACGTCGTCGGCACCGTCACCAAGCTCGGCCCGGGCGTCACCACCCTCGCCGTCGGCGACCGCGTCGTCGCCCAGCCCGCCTTCAAGCCCGGGTCCACCCAGAACGGCCTCCAGGAGTACGCCGTCGCCGACCTCATCGCGCTCGCCAAGATCCCGGACAGCATCACCGACGACCAGGCCGCCACGCTGCCCACCAACATCATCGCCCCGCTGGTCGCGCTCTTCGCCAACCTCGCCATCCCCGCGCCGTGGACGCCCGCGGCCCAGCGCTTCGACTACGCGTCCACCACGCTCCTCGTCGTGGGCGGCGGCGCCAGCTGCGGCAAGTTCGGCGTGCAGCTCGCCGCGCTGGCGGGCGTCGGGCGCATCGTGGTCGTCGGCGGCGACGAGCGCGAGCTGAAGGCGTGGGGCGCGACGCACGTGCTGGACCGGCACGGCGGGTACGACGCTGTGCTCGCGCGGATCAGGGAGGTCGTCGGCGACGAGCTGGTGTATGCGTTCGACGCGATCAACCTGCCCGAGGGCCAGCTGTTGGCGCTGAACGCGCTGTCGAGCAGGCAGAAGGGTGTCCTGGCGCGGTTGCTGCCGCTGGGGCCGGTAGATGAGAGTCGGGTGGTGGGCAAGACGGCGGGGTTTGAGGTGCGGGATACGTTCGGGAGCTCGCATGCGCACCCGGAGCTGGCGGCGGCGTTTTGGGAGAGGGTGCCGGGGTGGTTGGAGAGCGGGAAGATCACACCGCTGGGGTATGTGGTGAAGAAGGGCTTGACGGCGGAGAATGTGAATGAGGTTTTGGATGCGTACCGGGATGAGAAGCCGGTGACAAAGACGCACATTCATATCTGAGGTTGGGGTATAAGCAAGCAAACAGCCAGTAATTTGGGTTTACAAGCTATGAAGTTATATACGAAATTTCGATAGGCGAGATCAATATACGTGGGTGTCTTTTCCATAACTCCGGTTCCGTGCCTATTTCGGCGGCTTTGGTGGTGCTCTGTGAACCCTGAAATCAGTGATGTGCAACGCAGACTCAGGGGCGAGAAGCGCACAAATGACGGGGCCAGTTCACAATTTTGAGAATGACAAAAGTCCCAAATGGCGCAATCAGAAGAGAGTCTCAGATCGCGAAAAGGCTGGTTGATTGGCAAGGAACAAGGAATAAGTGGTAAGTGAAGTCATGTTTTCGGACCTTCAGGACTAATTACGTGAAGGTGACAGTGAAATGACTTCACCTCCTGCTAATTCTGACGGTTTCGGTGTCCAAGTATTCTCTCCCACCACGTTTCTGCGTCACGTAGTGTCAAGGCTGACTCTCCTGTGAGTTGTGTTGCTTTTCCTCGAAGAGCAATCGCGTCGGTGCAGCCTTTGCAGGGGTCCCTTGCTGTCTCGACTTACACGAGGCTGGCGGTGATATTGCGTTCAGCCTTGTCCGTATTGGGAATAGGGCCCACCATACGGGGTCTTTGGACCTATGGTGACGAAGCAATCAACGAAGGAATAGCCTGGCGCCTGAATGCTGGCCGATACTCTTGTCACGTGCTGAATTATACTATCGTAATCCGTGGCACCCGAGCACGGGTGCACTCTGACTTGCAACGCTCTGATTAGCCCCATTATAGTTACCTGTTACTCAAATTGAGTATCCAAGCTATGCGCCTCACTACCACTTTTCCAAGTCTACACCGACATGGATGTCTGGAGGACCCTTTTCTCGGAACTCATTTTCAATCGATCCATTGCTGCCTTGCACAATCAAATCCTCATTACTGCTTTTCTTCGAGACGAGGCAGGAGACATCCTCGGTGACCATGATGGCTCCCGGGCTGGGAAAAGAACCATGCCCATATTTTGGGGTGGCGACGGAAATCTTAGTCCAGTGGCGACTGCTTTCCAATTCAGATAGTCGAACAGTTTCGCGTCGTGACCCCTTCGATGGAAACGAAGAGGAACCCAACCTGGGCCTGCCAGCGTATCGTCGTCCGCTCGAGGTGGATTTCTTGGGAGGGTCGAAGAAGTGGAACATGGCGCCGAGGGACGGCAGCGAAGCAGCGACGAGCCCGATGCCGATTTCGAGCACACCTAGCAAGGGGACCCAGGCTGCCAAATCTGTTGCATGGTCAGCATGCGTTGTCTCCAGGACCTGTTCATACTCAAGTCGGCGGAAGTTCGGAAGGACGTACATAGACTTCCGTGGCCAGGGCCGAGCATCCCCCAATATCTCAGCAAGGGAAACCGCGCAACACAGGCAACAGCCGCTAGACCACCCACGGCGAACACCCCGATGAGAGCGTATTTGGGCCTCGCGGGCATTTGCAGGCTTCGTAACAGCACAGCTGGGATAATGGCGTACGCCGCGTCGGTCAATGTGGAGAGAACCATGACCACCAATGCTGGAAGAAAACAATATCAGTCAGTGCTCCTTGAACCAAAAACAGAAAGAAAAAAAAAAGAAAAAAAAACAAGGAAAAAAAAAGAGTGCCGACCATCTTCCCAAAAGACAACTCTACTGGAAAAGACTCACGCAAAACCGGCACTTTTGCGCACCCCAACATAGACCTGCGATCCCACAAGAACCTGCACCCCACTAATACCGTAATGAGCCCTGTCAGGTACATGACGTTCGATATCACCATAGTGGCAACGACCGCCCATCGTAGCCCCTGGCGGCGCGCAAGACGGAACACGGCGATGCCGATGGAGGTCTTGGCCAGCCCGATCGTGACCAGGTAGCAGATCTCGCCCCATTCTGCATACCTGACCGCGCGGATGTGGGTGGCGGGGGTGAGCTCTTCGTCCCTGGTCCCAAGGCCGAAGCGCATGGACTGGATCGTGAAGGCGCAGAGGATGATGTAGCCCAGCTGTTGTGGGGGAAGTATCAGTGTGGGTCAGGTGTTAGGCTCGGGGGTAGATGCGAGCAGGAAGAGGGCTGCTCACCATCGCCAGAATTGCAAGCCAGTCATCCCAACCCCGAAAGTTTCCCGAACCGGTCTTCCAAAAGCGACAGTATAGTCGCAGTCCTACAGCCACCGTAGCAAGGAAGAGACATAATGAGACCACCGCGACAAACGAGGACGCTCGCGCTCCAAGGGGGGATATAGGTTGAGTTGCTTCGGCCAGGGCGTGTAGGTCTTGCCGTACCCAAGTCATCTTGCGTGCGGTCCTCTTGAGGCGGTGGCGAAGGTGCTGGACGGCCAAGGCGAGCAGATCGAAATCCTAAACAGGACGAACAATCCGTGCGGATGGATCAAGATTCAAGAACAAAGATCGGGGAAGACCATGCACATTCACCGGGCGCGTGTACCCTTCCACCCGCGCTTGAAGAAAGGGGCAGTTTTGTTTGGCTCGTTCTGAAATTGGCCGGCTAGACCTGGTGAGTTGCTTGTGCCAACGGTTGTTGGCGGACAGTCCAGAAGTAAATGTGCGGAAGTAAATGTGCGATTTGGTGATGAGAGGACTGTGATATAGAGAATGATTATCCCGATTATCCCGAATCACCGGCAGATATGTTTTCGGAATGAGCAACTCTCTGCTCCCGGTACCTAGGTAGGCAGGAGTATGTCGGCAACAAGCTGGAGTCGGTGTGTTTCAGGATTCGTGACCGTCACTGTGGACCTTGCGATGGGGTGATGTCTTGAAGATGATCTAGGTACGCATAAGATGATACAAGTGTCAGCTCGCCTGGACCACTCTAGTTGTCTATATGAGTCTGTTTGACGCTGGGGTCTTATGTTCGCTGTGGCACCTGGGGCGCCAGTCGTTGGGTCAACGCACTATTTTTCAGGATTTGGTCTCGAGTGTTATCGGAAAAACCGTCGATGAAGTCATGTACTGAGTCGAGTCGTGATATTGGACTTAGTAAGGAGTACGTCTTGCACGATGACACCCACCGGGGGAGGCTTCCCGGCTCTCTGGATCGGTTCCGGTTCTAACAGAACGTCCGTGAGCATCTGGGCAAGCTGCCAAGGGCCGGCCAGATGACTTACATGACTGACTTTTGACGACAACTTTTAAGGAGGTCAAACTTTAAACTGCAATATCTGCAAAACGCTTTGACGTGGGAGGAAATGCCGATTTCACTTTGGATCAATCTCACCCTCTTGGGGAAAGTTCGCCGGGTCAAGGACAGAACCTCGAGAATCGTCAACCACGGCTAGAGCTGCACTGTAATATGCCCAGATAAGCCGCGTCTGAGCAAAGAAGGTAGCGTAAGGCTGGAATAAGTATGTAGACACTAGTCTGAACGGTTGAAAAAAGCAGAAACAAGCATCGGGCAGCTAATGGGACCAGACGTTGAATCCAGGGTCGCCTATTATAAGCCTCGATCTGCTCGCTTCCCCGGATCCCTCCTTAGCTTAGCAGTATTCGCATATCTGGATGTTTCCACCGTAGTCACGAGGTTAGATATTGCACCATTTAGAATTCTCAAATCCTCGGTATCACGCACTATTCTCATGTGAAAGCTATCCGCCAAGTGATATATTTCATAGGATCGACCAGTCCAGAATGGCTTGCCCCTCATGGCACTCGGCACTTGCACCTGTAGCAACACCCACAGGGAGAAGTTGAGACCAAGATAACAGACAAGGCTCAGATTTGCAAGGCAGACTGTATGAAGAACTGGGTGTCAAGACAACTATGTAACCGGTCCGCCGGATGCGGTCAACTAAGTACCCTTGGTCCCCGGAACCCGGAACCCGGAGAAGCCGGAACCCGGGGGCCGCCGGTCACCAGGCGCTTATAAAGTTCTTCCCCGTTGAATTGAGTTTATAAACATGTGGCTTTGAAACCCCCTTGGCGCCTTTTTCAAAGCGTCATTGGCTGGTCGGGCTGGAGAAGCCATTGCCCAGTCGACGTTATGAGTATAGAAGGCGCCTAGACGATATTATAATTGCGGCACCTTTCTTGGGAGCTCGTGGCATCAGACGATGAAGCACTTGCTGCATGGAGCTAATTTTTTTGTCCGATTAGTATTTCGAATGTCGTTCTCGGCAAGATAGACTTTGCCCCAGGCGCCAGCCTTTCATTTTGCACAAATGAATCCTGGAAGTCTTGACAGATCTTAGCTTCGTGCATCGCTAATAGTGCTCTATCATCCACTTCGGTTAGAGAGGAACTGTGCGTCGCTCGGCAGTAGGTATGTCTCGATTGGTATATGCAAAACCTGTTGTTTCAAATATGTACATGGCTATAGAATTGCGCATGAATGTAACTGGAGCTTTTATGATATAACCGCTCCCATCTCAGCGTCTTTTACACCGGGCTCTGAGCACCAAAATACGCAGCGAAGAAGTCAAGCTTAGCCGGGTTGTCGACGATACCAATCGGTCCCCACCCATCACCAACCTCGAAGGTAACCGTCTCATTCGCCTTCTGCGGGCTAAACGTCACCAGCGTGTCGTTGGTAAGAACGAAGCTCCCGCCCTCATTCGGGTCGCCCGTCTTCGCGAAGTTAGCCCAGTAGCTGCACATCTTCTCGGCAATCACGTAGTCCTCATACTCCCACGGAAGGTCCGTGCCGTACAGGTTGTTGAACACGTAGTTGATCTCGGACTCGTGCGCGGCACCATTCGTCGTTCCGGGCGGCGCGTGGTCCCAGTAGTACGTGTACACGTCGCTCACCGCGCTCGAATGCCAGCCCTTGGCGAACCCCCACGACGACACGCGGCTGGTGTCGTCCCACATGAGGTTGTACGACGCGCTGGCCTCGGAGGAGTCGGCGTGCGGGTACAGCGCCAGCGACAGGTTGTACAGCCCGAAGGGCTCGTACTGCGACTGCATCTCGCTGAGGAAGGTGTCGACCGAGATGTTGAGCCCGAACTGCGCGCCGGACTCGTCGCGCGTGTTGCCCGTGATGAAGGGCACGTCGTTGCCCGGGCCGTACTTGAGCGAGTCGATGTAAGACGTGGGGATGGCGTAGCCGTCGAGCGTGGGGCGCCAGTTGTACGCGCCGCTGCTGGGGCCGATGGAGATGGTGGTGGCGCCGGGGACGTCCTCGAGGTCGAGGGTGCGGAGCTCCTCGATCGTGGAGTTGGCGGCCGTCAGCCAGGTGTTGCCCTGCGTCAGGGCGACGGTGAAGTTGTTGTAGCCCTCGGCGAGGGTCAGGGCCTCCGGGTCGTGGGGATCGCGGACGCCGGACTCGGCGATGGCGCCGATGAAGAGCCCGTTGGTGAGGTTGGTGTTGACGGTGTGGTAGACCGCCGCGGAGCCGGCGGATTGGCCGACGACGGTGATTCTCGCTGGGTCGCCTCCGAAGGCCTCGATGTTGTCGTACACCCACTGCAGGGCTGCGATCTGGTCGAGCAGGCCCCAGTTGCCAGCGGCCTCGTGCCCGACGAGCTCGCTCATCTCCTCGTTGAGCGAGTCTGTGGAGAGCCACCCCAAGACGCCATCACGTCTGTTGGAGTTCACAAAGACGACGTCCTTCGCAGCCATGCCGCCGCCGTAGAAGAGAGGGTCCTGGTTGGAGCCGCCTGCGGGGTGGTGCCAGAGGATGACGGGCAGCTTGGCATCGCTGGACGTCGCCGGAGTCCAGATATTGAGGTTTAGGCAGTCCTCACCAGTGGTGTAGGTGCCAGACTCAGCTGGGCAGGCCAGACCAAACGAGTCGGCAACGCGAGTTTCGTTCCAGGGGGTGACGGGTTGAGGAGGCTTCCACCGGTTGGCACCGCTGGTGTCGGCAGCGAACGGGATGCCCTTGAAGAGCGAGATATCGGCCCAGTTGGCCAAGTTGCCAATTGGGTCGTAGGGCGTGCTGTTGAAAGCTGCGACACCTTGGATCGGGCCAAGGTTGGTCTGCAGGACGGACTCGTACAGAGCACCCATGGCGCCGTTGACGCCAAATGTGAGGGCCACAGCTGCGGCGATGAGCCGCGGGTTGTAGGCGTAGTCCATCGTGGCCGAACGAGTGAAATTTGGTAGGAAACTATTAGCGAATGGAAGGTTGCCTGTGAGGGAGGGAGGACTGGAAATGTTTGGTTTCGACCCGCGATGGACCTCTTATATTTGACATGAGTCCCTTCTGGCAGCCTGCATGATAGCATCGCACCATTTCTGCCATCTGGACCCTAATTCTCACCACTTGGGTCATAATGTGCTTCCTCCGAGCTCATCGGAGTTAGCTGATGGACGCGTGTTTCGTTATTAAGAGCCGGGGTCCGTTTTCGCCCCTATTCCGTGTCCACTACCCTCACACTCGCCCCTATGTAGCGGATAATGATGTGTTAGTTTTTGCACCAGATGACAGGCGGTCGACGATATTGAGCTGCCAGGCTCGGACGTGTCATCGGAGAAGGTGAAGATCCGAGTCTTCCACGCGTTGCACAGTGGCTGACTTCAAGAGTGGTCGCCGTCCCCACTTCCAGCATTACCCATCCTACGCACGACAGCCCTAATACTGTGGTACGATGTATTAAGGACCACTCGGCTGCTCGGTCACCTGTACTATAGCACAGAACTGCGGGCCGCGTCGTATGCCTCTGACTATTCTGGGCAGGTCGGAGGCCAATCATTGACAAATAAGTCTAATCGCTTTAAATAATAAACGAAAGGGCGAATGATCGACAGTCCTGCCTGCTTTCATCGTGTTGCAGGGCTCCTCGGCTTCCATGTGTGGTCGGGTGTTTGGTGTGTAAGCAGACATCTACCGGTCCCGCATGACTGGCAGCTTTAACGCGGCCGACAAGGACAGTGCCCATGGTACAAGAAGACCGGCTAACAAACAGGAGACTTGCCGTGGGAACTTTGCTGCATCCAACGTGGCTGCGTAGCCTTGGCCATGCACACGGGATGTACCAGTCCACTGGTGGGGTTTGGTCGATAGAACGACGACAAGCATTGCTGCAACGCTGCAACGAACCCTTGAAGCCGGTGACTAGATTCGCTGCAGTTCTATCCTCAGAGAAATAGACTTGCTTGGGTGAGGATACCTCATTGTGCTGTGATTTATCATACACCGTCATCGGATTGTGGATGGGAAGTCGTGCGCCATACAAATAGTATGCACTTCCAAGGTGCGTTGACCACAAAAGCAGGCGTCTGGGGAGCGCGAGGCATCAGGCCAATCAATATGAAGTCGGGCACGCCCACGCAGCCCAGGTGAATACAATCATCACCGAGTTGGCCTACCCCAACTATACGTACCTGGACAGAGCACATTCGTTTCGTCCAGGTTTGGACAGCAGTAACTGGTGGTCCGGGCATAAGGGATTTTGTCCAGAATACTAAGTTCGACCACCAACATTGACCAGTCCATTGCAAATGGGACTTGTTTATCCATCTTTAAAGAAAAAGAAAATGAAAATGGTAGTGGAAAGATGGTGTGACGATGAGTCGTGGGAGTCATGAGTTGCTGTTTCAGGCTTGCTTCGTCGTGTGGGGTGCCTGGCTTATCGCCTCCCGTCCTCTGTGCAGCATGGATAAGCGTCCCGAGCTCTGACTCGCCATCACCCCGGACTCACCCCATACACAGTCACTGAGCTCTTGCCGTCATAGCGATAAGCACGGGTCATCCACGATACCGGCCTCCTCGACCAGCCGCACACGACTTTCATCCTGTCTCCCTCTCCTTTCTACTTCCATTCCAACAAACCATCAAATATCATCATGAAATTCGCCAAATCATCCGTCATCGCGCTGCTAGCGCCTGCCGTCGCTGGCAGATTCGTCGAATCCACAGAAGGCGACAATGTCCAGCTCTACCCCATGGGCTACTACGAGACGTCCTCGGAGCAGTACCTTATCGAGACAAGCGAGGGGGTCACGCAATGGGTCACGGAAGACGAGAAGTGGGCGCTGAAGCGTGTATGTGCATTTCGTTCGCAATATTTCCATGTGCTGGACCGTTGCTTCACCACAGACTGACTGATAACTGTCTAGACTGGAGTACGCTTCATGGACATCACCACGACACAAGATCTTGGCGCATCTCGAATCGGTGCCCGGTCATCCGCCGTCTTTCCTGCGAAGGCATCATTCCAAGACGAAGTGAATCCTCTCCTCACCAATCTGACAAAAGAGAACATGCACGACAACCTCGAGAAATTCTCCTCCTTCCACACCCGCTACTACAAATCCGACTACGGCAGGCAGTCTTCCGAGTGGTTGCTGGAGCAGGTGAAGGACACCATCAAAGAAGCGGGTGCCGACAAGGTTCATGCCAAACACTTCCCCCATTCCTGGCAGCAGTCGAGCATCATTGCCACGATTCCTGGAAAGACAAACTCGACGGTGGTGATTGGCGCGCACCAGGACTCCATCAACCTCTGGCTGCCCTCCATCCTTGCCGCACCAGGCGCAGATGACGATGGCAGCGGCACCGTGACGATCCTGGAGGCGTTCCGCGTGTTCCTTCTATCGGACGCCGTCAAGGAGGGCAAGCTGGAGAACACAGTCGAGTTCCATTGGTACTCAGCAGAAGAGGGCGGGCTCCTGGGCAGTCAAGCCATCTTCCAGTCGTACGAGAAGGAAGGCCGCGACGTCAAAGCCATGTTGCAACAGGACATGACCGGCTACGTCCAGAAGACCATCGACTCTGGAAAGCCAGTCTCGGTCGGGGTGATTGTTGACTACGTCGACAAGAAGCTCACCGAGTTTATCAAGAAGGTCATCACCGAGTACTGCACCATTCCATTTGTAGAGACAAAGTGCGGCTACGCGTGCAGTGACCACGCGTCTGCATCCAAGGCTGGCTATCCCTCGGCATTCGTCATTGAGTCATCGTTCGAGGACAGCGACGACCGTATTCATTCCACAGACGATAAGCTCAAGTACTTGTCGTTTGATCACATGCTTCAGCATGCCAGGATGACTCTTGCTTTCGCTGTAAGTTGCGCTGATCTTAATACTGGGTTTGTTTTATTATCACTTTGCTGACCGTTTTCTTTTTTGTTTAGTACGAGCTGGGCTTCACCAACTTCGCCAAGCTGGCAAATGACGCCTCTGTGGTGGATGAGTTGTAGACGTTTCGAGGCGTTGGCGAGCTTTGCTGCTGATGATTCCCATGTCTTGCCAGGTGTGTGCTGGATTTCACCATGTCAAAGGTTTCGGGCGTTTCGGAGTGCGGTGGCCTGCTGGATATAGACTGGCAAGATCAAGGGTAACAGCGGGCAGGGCAGATACGCATGAATATCGATCAGCTGGTTATGTCTCTTCTCTCGCGCTTTTCCCCATCAACCTATAAGACAAATGAACGACTTATTAAGATTCAACGGAGGCGATGCCGAGCAACTGATTCCTTGCTCGGGACAGTCGGCTCGGGCTCAGCGGGCTCAGCGGGCTCACGCTCGCCGTGACGTCAGAAACTCTCGATGCAGGCGACCTTTCAGATGCAAAGCAGGATTAATTTAAAGCCTAGCCCGCGAACGTCGTGGCTGCAGTGGCGCCTGCAACTGCGAGGCAATTCACTGCTCTCTTCCATTTACGGACTGTATCGATATTCACGACGACTCGATCCTCGGCACAAAGTCACACTCTAGTCATTGAGACGCGTTGACCACCTTCAACCACATCGCCCCTCCTCAGCTCACAAGGACCAGCATTGCACTGACGTCGTTCTCGAATCTAGGTGATCTTCACCAGGATCCTGGAACCGAAATCTTGGCAAAAAGCTTGGCGCTCAGGTCCCTGTCCTTCAGTACCAACCCCGGGTTCATCATCGTGGCGTCTAGGCTGCGATAGCCGTCACAGCCCTGTGGTTGGCCTCGACTGACCAAAGTGTGGAGCACAGTAAGCAGGCGGCAGACGGCACAAACAAGTGACGGACAGGACACAGCCACTGCACACAGTGCGTCTGCGTCGCTTATACGAGAGTATTGTGTATTCGCTTATACAAAGTACTGTACAGTACATAATAAGGCCCGCCCCACCGGTCCGAGCCCCATCATTCTTCACCATGACGCTCCTCAACGCCAGCGGTGGTCCAGTTCATAATCTGGGCAGCGCAGTATTTCAGACCGCCGTCGAACTACCTTACAGAGCTCTTACTACACCACGCCAGTATCCCCTTCCGAACGCAAAGAACGGCACACATCCAAAAATGTCACCGCAAAGTCCACAAAGCCCCCAAAGCCCACAAAGCACAAAAAGTCCAACGAGTCCCAAATGTCTGAAGAATGGCGGGCAGTTCACTGGCCCCATCAGCGATGAATTTCTAAGACTTTTCAAATCCGAAGAGAGTGTATCGTCCGCGTTGGCACAGGACCCGACTATCAGTCCAGAGGAAGCTTGGAAGAAACTGTATGGTCATCATGGTGGGAAACCAAAGGGGCCTTACTCGATCAATGAGGCGGGGAAGCACACGCCTTCGGAGGATGAAGGCCTACAGAAGGCTGCTGAGTGCGGCCACTGGGGCCCAACGCAGCCGAGCAAGCTGTTTCTCCAGATGTATCATGATGCTATCAACTCGCTGGAGGAGAACCCGGCGCATGGAGTTGTGAGCCCGTCTTTGATGGGCAGTTGTGGTGTGATGCCTCTCACGATTATTTCCACGTCAGTATACGCAACCGGTCTGGTTTTACCAGAGCTTGGCTGACTGTCTTACTAGAATCCCGGACATTGTCCGCCACATGTCAAATTGCATTGTGCGCGCAGAAAGAGAGGTCTTCCTAGCCACAAATTTCTGGGCCAACAGCACAGCGTCCAAGTACATCACAGACGCCATGCGCGAGCTCTCACGCCGGGCCGGAGAGCGAGGCACCCGGATTGTCTTCAAACTGATATACGACCGTGGAAGCCCAAAGCAGTTATTCGAGCCTCACTATCTCGTCTCAGAGAAGGAGTATACCTCAGACAAAGTCAACGTTCCCAGGCCGGAAGAAATCCCCAACATCGACCTGCAAGTCATGAACTACCACCACCCGCTGCTGGGGACGTTCCACGCCAAGTATATGGTCGTGGACAGGAAGATCGCCATCTTGCAGAGCAACAACATCCAGGACAACGAGAATCTCGAGATGATGGTGCACATGGAAGGGCCGATTGTGGACTCAATGTACGACATGGCCCTCATTTCCTGGAACAAACGCCTCGAGCCGCCGCTCCCGAGCCACAACTCTCCTGCCTCGGCTGGGGGCATCTCTTGCTTCAACGAGGCGCACGCTGGCGTTTTCGAGGCAAATGGAGCTATCCGAGGCCATACTGCGGTGGTCGATCCTTCGAAAGAGGCACCTCGAGATGCGTATGCGTACACTTCTAGACGGCCGCAGCCGGGTCATGTGGACGGAAATCAGACGCACGCGGAAAGCGGCGACACTGCGCGCGCGGACGTCGTCACTGGGCCTTCCACCACCAACGATGTGGTACCGACAGAGCCTTTGGCTGCACTCAATTTGAACAAACAGGAGCCCACCGACACCGGTCAGTCCAACGCTGTCCGCGCACCCGATGGGGGAACAGCAGAGTATCTGGGCAAGGGCGAACTAGCCTCCCAGCAAGCACCACTGCCGGTAGATAAGGTCGAAACCCTGCCAGAGCACACCACCGATGACCCCCACTATGATACCAATATCGCCAACGAGGTCCTCCGCGTGCAAGCCGCCGTCTCAGCCAAACCCCACGAATCCGCCCTCCAAGCAGTCAACCGCCACCTCAACCACACCATCAACACCGGCTTCCCACCCACAGCCCCGCCCTTCTCCGCCGCCGACGACATGACGCCGTACATCCCGCACCCGGTGCACGAGCCCTTCCCCATCGCCATGGTCAACCGCGCGCCGCACGGCGCGCCCAACCACAAGTCCGTCTCGATGCCGCAGAACGCCGCGTGGCTGTCGGCGCTGCGCAACGCGACCACCAACGTCTTCATCCAGACGCCGACGCTCAACGCCGCGCCGCTGGTGCCCGCGATCGTCGAGGCGTGCGAGCGCGGCGTGGACGTGTACTGCTATGTGTGCCTGGGGTACAACGACGCGGGCGAGCTGCTGCCCATGCAGGGCGGGCACAACGACATGGTGGCGCACCGGCTGTACGCCGCGCTGTCGGGGCGGGCGGCGCGGGAGCGGCTGCATTACTTCTGGTATGTGGGCAAGGACCAGACGAGGCCGATTGTGCAGGACAAGAAGAAGCGGAGCTGTCACATCAAGCTGATGATTGTGGACGAGCACATCGGGGTGGTGGGGAACGGGAACCAGGACACGCAGAGCTGGTTTCACTCCCAGGAGATTAACGTGATGCTGGATAGTGCGGTGGTTTGTCGGGCGTGGATAGAGGGGTTGCGGAGGAACCAGAATACGCATGTGTATGGGGCGCTGGATAAGGAGAGTGGCGTGTGGACGGATGAGAGGGGCGAGATGGCGGAGGGGGCGATTGGGGTTGACCCAGGGCGGTTTGCGTGGGCAACGGGGGTGAAGGGGGCTATCAAGAGGGTGCAGGGTGTTGGTGGGTTTTAGGAGAGACCTCGGGACATATTTGGCCAAATGTCTGGGAAGCTGGTGGTTTCTTTGAAGTGGGTGTACGGAGGTATGGGACTATGATATAATGAACAATGGATGAGAGTCTTAGAATGGGTTGAGTCCCAAAGGTGATGGTTTATCACTTGATATTGAATATGGAGATCCGGATAGGGTCCACTCACATGCTTCGGAACGTCGTGATCCCAAGTCTGTCTGCAATGAATACCTGCAATCATCCAGCCCTATTCTCCTTTGCTGTGTTCTTCACCAGATGGAAATTTGCAGGCGATCTTCAAGTTGCAGGTGGCATTTCGCTATAGAACAAGCAGATGGCCAGGGGGAGTCAGGTAGCACTATCATTGGACCATGAATTCTTACGTATTGACCTTTCTGGAATGAAGAGGCATGGAAGCTGAGAGCAGACATCATTTTGAGGATGAAATGTCAGGAAAAGGAAGGAACACGCTGAGTCGCGTCAAGGATGAAAGTGATTGCAGGTCGTGATTGCAGGGGGGGCCTCCCCGCCATCTTGGCAGAGCAGACAGTGGGGAAAGGCACTGCGGGCCGGAGCTTACGGCGATCTGCTCTCCAAACTCCATCGCGAAACTTATTTGGGCCATATCGTCATGGAGTCTTCAACTTCCTGCAACCCAAGCCTTGCCGTCTTTTCTTGATTTTCGTTTTCTTTCCCTTCATCATCGCATATCCCATACACAATGGCGTACATAGCGCCGGTCCACCGACCGAGCAGCATTCGCCATGCCGTTCACGCCAAGCTCTTCGATAGCGAGCCAGACAGCCTGGTGATCGCGTAAGGCCGCCTACCTCTCCAAATACTTCACCGGTGCTGCTTGCCGTGTACTATCATACTAACATAAGCCGTTTCAGGAAGGCAAACCGAGTCGAGATCTACAGCCTCGCCGACAATCAGCAGCTGCTCCTGCGCCACTCGCAAGCCATCTACGGCACCGTCGCCATGATCCAGAAGGTCCGACCCAAGGACTCGTCCACCGACATGCTCTTCGTCGGCACCGACAAACAGCGGTACTTCACCCTGGCGTGGGACGCGGACAAACACAAGCTCGAGACCGTGCAATCCTTCCCGGAGGACGATGCATCAAGGCACATGCGGGAGGCCCAGAGCCAGGATCTGTGCATCGTCGACCCGACGGGAAGGTTCATGGCCCTGCACCTGTGGGAGGGCGTCCTGGCCGTCATGCGCATGCTGCCGCGCAAGGGCAAGACGAACGAGCTGGAGTGGATGGAGTCGGCGCGGCTGTCTGAGCTGTTCATCAAGGCCAGCACGTTCCTGTACTCCGAGACGGGGCACCCCAAAATTGCCTTCCTTTTTCAGTCACGGTCCGACCTGGTGGACTCTAAGCTCGCCATCTACCGCCTTACATCAGACGACAAAGACACAGTAGCCTCCAAATTCGACTCGGTCAAGGACAAGGAATTTGCCCTGGACCTGCCAGATCCGGGTGCGTCGTTGATTATACCGGTGCCTCGGGTGGATGGCGAGAAGAGGCACATTTCCCGGACGAATGCTTCGGCAAAGGCGTTCCTTGGTGGTATGATCGTGGTTGGCGAGACTCGGCTGACCTACATCGACGACACGACACATGGGATTGTGGAGAGCCCGCTGAAGGAGGCGTCAATATTCGTGGCCTGGGCTCCTTTCAACAGCAAAAATTTCTTCCTCGCGGATGACTATGGAAGGTTATACTTGCTCACAATACTAACAGTGGAGAACGGTGCAGAGGTGGCAACTATGGAGACCGTCTATCTTCGCAAAACATCCCGAGCGTCTTGCCTTGTATTTATGGACGGCTTTCTCTTTGTTGGCTCACACTACGGCGATTCGCAGCTGTGGAAGGTCGACTTCAATCCAGAGGCTGGACAGCAGATGGTCCAACTCGCTCAAGTTCTTCCTAACGTTGCACCTATTTTGGACTTTGCTGTGATGGATATGGGAAACAGGGAAGGAGACAGTCAGCTGGGCAATGCGTACTCATCTGGGCAGGCTCGCCTCGTCACCGGTAGTGGCGTGCATAAAGACGGCACTTTGAGAAGTGTCAGGAGCGGGGTGGGTCTCGAAGACGTTGGTTCCCTGGGTGAGCTCGAGGATGCCAGAGGTGTCTTCTCCCTCAAGTCGAACGATTCAGAAAAGGTCGATATCCTGGCTGTATCGTTCTTGACCGAAACGAGGGTCTTCAAATTTGACCCGAGTGGGGATGTTGAAGAGGTGGAAGCTTTCGAGGGACTTTCCTTTGAACACCAAACGCACTTGGCGCTTGACCTGCCCAACAATCGGCGACTACAGGTCACGACAGCTGCTGCGATGCTAACAGACAAAGAGAATGGCGTGTCGATAACGGCATGGGTACCGCCTCACGGCCAGACCATCACAGCCGCCTCCGCAAACTCAAAATACGCCATTTTATCCGTGGACGGCAAATCGCTTGTGTCCCTTGACCTGGTGAAGGACCTGGTTGTATCATCGAGCAAGGAGTTTCAGGACGCAGATCAAGTCGCCTGTGTACATGCCTCACCTCGCTTACCTGACGTCGGCGTGATTGGGTTCTTCACATCCGGGACTATTTCTATCATTGACCTCGCAACCTTGGAACCTCAGAGGGGCGAGTCGTTGAGGAAGACGAACGACAACTCCTCGGTACCACGGGATATTGCCTTGGTACAGACACTACCAGAAGATGTGGGCGGGCCGACGCTCTTTGTTTCCATGGAAGATGGAAATGTTGTTACTTTCAACGTCTCATCAGATTTGTCTTTGAGCGGTCGCAAGAGCGTGATTCTGGGCACGCAGCAAGCTCGCCTGCATTTGCTCTCCAGGCCGAGGGGGCTGACTAACATTTTTGCAACGACGGAAAACCCAAGTTTGATTTACGGCTCCGAGGGCAGGATTGTATACTCGGCGGTGACAGCTGAGGATGCAACGTACGTGTGCGATTTCGACACAGAGGCGTACCCGGACTCGGTCATAGTGGCGACCGAGTCGAGCATCAAGATCTCCAAAATCGACAATGAGAGGCGAACGCACGTCAAGTCCTTGGAAATGGGCGAGATAGTGCGGAGGATCGCCTATTCACCGAAAGAGCAGGTCTTTGGGCTGGGATGCATCAAGCGTGAACTCTCGCACGGCGAGGAAATAATTACAAGCTCTTTCAAACTGGTCGACGATGTTATCTTTGCCAAAGTTGGCAAGCCTTTTCTGCTAGATCATTCGTCGTCGCCAGAGTTGGTCGAGTGTGTAATACGGGCAACATTACCGGACTCGTACGGGAACCCAGCGGAGAGGTTCCTGGTCGGAACGAGCTTCTTGGTCGAGGGTGACGGCGCATCACGAGGGGATGAGACGAGAGGCCGGTTGCTGGTCCTTGGTGTGGACAGCGATAGGAATCCATATCTCCTCGCCAGTCAGAAGTTCAAAGGCTCCTGTCGCTGTCTGGCGGTGATGAACGACGACCTGATCGTCATCGGGTTGACCAAGACGGTGATATTGGGCAAGTACGTCGAAGAGTCGTCCACGCAAGGCTCGTTCCACAGGTCACTTTCATATCGGCCGAGCACATATCCCGTGACTCTCGTTGTGCACGGGAATATCATTGGTGTGGGAGATCTGACAAAGTCACTGTCACTTGTCGAGTATTCCCCCGAGACGGACGGGAAACCCGCGATGCTCATGGAGGTAGCGAGGAACCTGGAGGAGGGGTGGACCACCGCTATCGGCCACGTCGAGGATCACAGTTGGTTGCAAGCGGACTCGCAAGGCAACTTGTCGGTCTTGAGGAGGAATTTAGATGGCCCGACGATGGAGGACCGGGTGCGGATGGAGATGACCAGCGAGTTAAACTTGGGCGAGATGGTCAGCTCCATCCGGAAGATGGAAGTGGAAACCAGCCCGAACGCTCTCATGGTTCCAAAGGCATTCCTTTCCACTGTAAGTATATACTGACAACCCGAACTGCCCTCACCTGTCCGCTACCGACCTCACGCTAACGAGCCACACAGACCGAGGGCGCCATCTACCTTTTCGGCACGATCGCCGCACACGCACAGGACCTGCTCCTCCGCTTCCAGACGCGTATGGCCCAAGCTGTCGAGACGGCCGGGGAGCTTTCGTTTGATTCTTACAGGGCATTCCGGACGCGAGAGCGCATGGCTGCGGAGCCATTGCGGTTCATTGACGGCGAGCTGCTCGAACGGTTCCTGGACATGGATGAAGAGACGCAGGAGACGGTGTGTGAGGGCCTTGGGCCGAGTGTGGAGGACATGCGGAATAATATCGAGGAATTGAAGAGGATGCATTAGAGTGTTGTGGTAGGGATGTAGAGTTAGATGGGGGGCCATTTGTGTGTGCTCTTTTGGCAATGCCTGAGAAAGATACCTACCTATGTACTTCGTCTTCGCACTAGACTTGGACCTCTTCACAGTTCTTAGTCGGGAGCGTTTCTCATACGGCGTGTCTTAGCCACGATCGCTTTATGACGGTGAGGATGCGGCAGAGTGAAGTGCTTTTAAGGGTCACTTGCGGTGGTTTTTGGCCATTCCATTGCTTGTCGCAGTGTGGAAGTTGCCCTGCCTCTTGGAGCGGTTTCGCACTTCCCGAGCTCTCGGATCAACTCGGATAGGGCCTATCTCGACTTTCAGACCAGGTCGTCCTCGACTTCCGCGCAATTCGGCACGATCTCAGGAAGGTCGTCTGCATGTCCGAGCTTACACTGGATGCAGAACCGCGATTGACCAATCAGACCCACTTGATTTCGCAACCTACCTACCCTGCTTCCCGTTTTAGCGCCTCAGGCCAGAATTTCGCAGCTCCCTCCGAACCTCGAAAAGACCTCAACGTCGTCATTGCCCATTACCCACCGGCAAACAGTTCCACCCGACCGACCAACCGACCGCCCTCGCTCTCGACTTTCCTTTCTCTCTGTCCTCGAAACGAAAAAAAGATGGCGCCCCTCACAATCGCCGCCCGGGCGCTCGCGCGCACCGCCGCAGCACGGGGAGCGACGACGATGGCGACAAAGGCCCGCTGCCTCAGCACGACCGCCGTCCGCGCCGACGCCAGCAGCAGCTACGAGTCGCCGTTCAAGGGCGAGCGCACGACCACCAACGTCCCGGACTTTAGCCACTATGCCTCCAAGGGCAGCCCGAACAAGAACCTTGCGTACCAGTACTTTATTGTCGGCGGGTTTGGCGCCATTACCGCGATGGGTGCCAAGTCTACGATTCAAGGTGAGCGAGCTTTTGGAATGGAGGGAGGATGGGGTGGAGGATTTTGTGGAATGGTGATGACTCGGGGCAAAAGGAGATGGGGATTCGACAGTGGGAGCGGGCGCGCGGTGATTCGAAAATGGACGGGAGCTTCGGGGAAGAAGCCTTGGCCGACGATGGGACAACATGGCTGACGATGAATTACGTGCAGAATTCCTCAAGAACATGGGCGCATCAGCCGACGTCCTGGCCATGGCCAAGGTCGAGGTCGACCTTGCGTCGATTCCAGAGGGCAAGAACGTAAGTCGCTCATCCACCCACGATGCCGGGGGCGTTCATGGAATTGTTCGCAGATCACTGACATCTTGTTTTCTACTTTCCAGGTCATTATCAAGTGGCGTGGCAAGCCCGTTTTCATCCGACACCGAACCCAAGGCGAGATCGACGAGGCCAACAAGGTCAACGTCGCGTCGCTACGAGACCCCCAGAATGACGAGGACCGTGTGAAGAAGCCCGAGTGGCTGATCATGTTGGGTAAGGACTGACTCTGTCACCGCCCACATACTTGCCGCCGCATATGGTCGAATCAGGGAACAATGGGCTGACTGCGTTCATTACAGGCGTCTGCACGCATCTGGGTTGTGTGCCCATCGGCGAGGCCGGCGACTTCGGAGGCTGGTTCTGCCCCTGCCACGGTTCCCACTACGACATCTCCGGCCGTATACGCAAGGGCCCTGCCCCGCTCAACCTCGAGATCCCCGAGTACGACTTCCCCGAGGAGACCAAGCTTGTCATCGGTTAAGCGGGCTGCTGCCGCGGCACGTCCCAGCACAGAGCATCTGGGAAGTTAATGGATGAGGTGGTATGATGGAGTCAAGGAGGCGTGGGCTGTGGTGGGAGAAGGAGGGGAGCAGCGGGTGGAGGAGAACGCACTCGACCCCCCCAAAAAAAGACTATAGACGCAGCGTGGGTGGGGGCCGTGTGATAGGAAGGGTGTGGGCATTTTCTTAGACTGCTCATGCGCCTGCAGTGCCATTGTACAAAAGCACCTGGGCATTCAAAACAAATCATGAAGAACATTTCCCATATCGCCCTCTGCAAAATGCTGATTCCCTCGGGACATAACACTCACGGATCAGCACGGCTTTTGCTTCAAGTACCGGACTGTGTCACATGTTGTTTTTATCACTGATTTAAAAAAGACTTAGGCGATGCGTGACAGGATTCTATTTATCAGACCAGCTAATGAATATCTATTTGCACCCAGGAGGAATGGCCAGCATTCCATCCGTCAGTGCCTTAGCATCCACAGTCTCTACGCGCAAGCCTTTGACGACCCTCCTCGTATCCCTTTGTCAGCTCTTCGGCAGTGGGCATCTTTGCGCCCTCATGGGCCTTCTCAAAGTACGCCACGCGGACAGCCTGCTCTGCGGTCAGCTCACCGTTGGCGAACTGGACGAACGCATCCGATCCGAACGCCTTGGGGGCCTCGCGCTGCGGCTTGGCCTCCGTGGGCTGCTTCTTGTTGGAGGAGGAGAAGAGATTGGTGATGGAGTCCATTATGAGGGAGTTAATGATTTGTGGGGATGATTGGGAAGAACTTGGTGTTGTGGATGTTAGTGGTTATGGGATTGTGGAGTATCTTTGAATTCCGGCTTGCTCTTATAGGGATTGTTTGACTCATTTGGTCGTACTGTTCGATATCATCAATGAAATCATCGTGGTGTTGAGGTCAATGGGTGTTGTCAAGCCTGTAGTGTTCCTTCGTCTTCTTGCTGCATCGTCAAAGGCTTATCCTCACGGCACCAATGTAGCCCAAAATGTAGAACAAAGGAGTTGCCCACCAACAATGATGGTGTTACCCTCCTTTACTTGCCGTGCAGTCCTTCTGAGTTATGTCCCGGGCTGCGCGCGCGCATGATGACATGCACTCATCATGTATCGCTGTCGTAGATAGCACAAATATGCAGATTCTCGCCGCCATAATGCATAGAAGGTTCGGTTGTTTCGCCAGCCGTAATGACAGGCGGTAGCGCAATGTGACGCTGTTGTGACAGCAGCATGCAAATTAGCTCCCAGGCCTCGTTGGTCCGAAGACATTTAATCTGCGCGGGCAAATCAGTAGCAACTCCAAAAAATTGACACTCTGTTCCTCTCGTCCCGGGGCGTGCGTAGAATGTGGTTCGGATCACCGGATTATCCGTTCACAACCTGGTCTTTCTCATCAGTGATGATGGTCTTTCGAGATGTGGTGTTAGACCCCGTGGTTTTGCCGCAATTTCAGCCATGCCTCGACTATGCAGGTAGAATAAGCGGCCATGAATTGTTCGGTTCAGTCGAGAATCAAACCACTTGGCTTGAACTAGACCCTTCGAGATGCACATTGACACAGCAGTGCGGCAAGAGTAGCCCCGTCCTGCATGCTGATGCAACTCGGTAGTTCCAGCAGCCTGTCTTGCGGGTAATATCGCCAACGATGGCCCAAGCGCCCTCTTTTTCCCCTTACACCCCCAAAATCGAAACCCCAACCCACACCTCTACACTTGAATTTCATTGCAACGTTACGCCCTTCTAGTCAAACAGTACGGTCGCCCGTCTGATTCGAGATTCGTACGACGACCCAGTCTCAGGGCGACTCAGGCGGTGGACGGCTTGAGGGAGGCAACCGGGAAGATCATCCAATCCTGTAAAGAGGGCATGCGAGAAGACGAGTGTTTCTTTTCTTCCTGTCTTGCTGACTCTGTTGGCGTTGAAGAAAGGCCATTTGCTAAATATAAGTAAGCTTCCGCGCGGCTGCGGCTCAAAAATTAAGCTTCATACCCCTGTCGGTACTGAACCTGCTTACTCAGCCAGTCCCTGCAGCACAGGACGACATCCTTCGCTTATTTAGCGCCGAGACATCAGACGCATGATCGCCCGTCTGAAGCTTTTTCACTCCTCCACTTCATGCCCAAACCCTGCGGCAAGTACGTGCTTGCAATGCGTACGATACAAACAGCATCGACCGCGTGGGTCATCCATTGGCCCGGCACGGAGTTTCCGAGAGAGCGAATGCCTGGTGTTCGGCTGCGGGCACGTCACAAGACAAGTTGAACTGTGGTCGGTTAACAGAGCCGCCAAAGTATGGCCATGTCGGCTGAAACCCAAAGTTGGGGTGGCACGAGTTCCCAGCTTGCCGGATTTTTCTGGTCTTTTACTGTGCTCGACTCTTCAACGCAGAAAGGATTCTCGAATCAGCACAAGATCTCTGGTCAAAATTGAGATCATATGCGTATCGCGATCATAATCGCTGCTCATCCGCTTCGTTTGTGCCCGGTTTAACTCGCATCGTGCCATGTCGGTACACCTATCCGAGCATCCCCGTCAGATCTCATTTTCGCTGATCACTTGGGTGTAGATCCTAGATCCGAGCTCAGGGTACCGGTACAGCATCCCTGCTCAAACATCTGATTGCATGGGGCCCAACGAACAACCTCCTTCATGTCGGCTCGTTCTGGCCACGCCTCCTGCCGATGGCGGACGTCAGTTGGGTGTTTTCTGAAGGGGGCGTCGTCGTTATCTGCATGGTAGTGTGGCAGATATCCTTCAATTCGGTGGAGCGCTCCATGCACATGAAGCAACATGGGTCAGCTCCTTCAGCATGGTGCCGTATGACATGAGATGACAGCGGCAAGCGACGATCGGCTTCTCAGAGACCTATATATCCCCCCATCCGTGCGTGCCATATAATCCACTTCCATTAACCTCCTTATTCACTTTCACTATACATCCTTCAGCGGTTCTGTGAATAGCACAATATCTCTCTTTAAGCTTCATAATACACTGAGCAGGACCTCACTTTCATTCACAACCTTCAGTCGTTCTCAACCGCCAAGATGAGGTACTCAGCAACCCTTCTTTACCTTGCCAGCCTGGTTGCTGCCCGTGAGGTTTCTCTCTACCGCACTGTCGCAAAGAGGGAAGTTCCTCAGGAGCACTCCCACGAGGCCATCCTTCGCACCACAGAGACCAACCTGCAGCTCGATAACCCCCTCGAGATCCAAAACGCTGTCTTCGCCCTCCTGGGCAACGCCGCCGCGGCTGAGGGCGCCCCCAACGTCGACAATCTGGACTGTCTCCAGCAGATTGTCGCCGACCAGGCCTTCACCAACGCCAAGGCAGCTGGCGATGTCGATGGCCAGGCCAACGCAATCATGTTCCGTGCGCTGGAGAGGAACACCGGGGCTGTCGGTCAGGAGTCTGTTCTGTGTAACGAGACTGCGGAGAACCCTGAGATTGCTGCCATCACCCAGCACCAGGACCCTGCTTCCGAGGCTGCCAGCGGCAACAAGCAGATCGCTCTTGACGTGGCGGCGCAGCTGGACTCCATCGGCGCTGATCCTAACCTCGCCATCAACACTGGCACTTTCGCGCCTGGTGATGTGAGTATCAATCTCCGCAGAAACCCTGTCTTTTCCCAAGCAGTACCTTTATACTGACTCAACCCCGCAGCTGGACGACAACACCGGCGCAGGCAACACGTGCGACGACGCAAACGATGCTGTAGGCTGCATCATCTCCCAAGATCTTCTCGTCCCGGATGTGACCGAGGACGAGATCGCTGCCGCTCTCAGCGGCGACTCCGCCGCAGCCAGTGACGACGCCG
This sequence comes from Ophiognomonia clavigignenti-juglandacearum, assembly GCA_003671545.1. NCBI lineage: Eukaryota > Fungi > Ascomycota > Sordariomycetes > Diaporthales > Gnomoniaceae > Ophiognomonia > Ophiognomonia clavigignenti-juglandacearum. The sequence continues at coordinate 15,533 of PYFS01001841.1, read as the reverse complement.
CCGCCAATGATGATGCTGCCGCCAACGACGATGCCGCCGCCAATGACGATGCCGCCGCCAGTGACGACGCCGCCGCCAATGATGATGCTGCCGCCAATGACGATGCCGCCGCCAATGATGATGCTGTCGCCAACGACGATGCCGCCGCCAATGATGATGCCGCCGCCAATGATGATGCCGCCGCCAATGATGATGCCGCCGCCAATGATGATGCTGCCGCCAGTGACGATGCCGCAGCCAGTGACGATGCCGCAGCCAGTGACGACTCCGCTGCTGCCGGCAACAACGTCCAGACCTTCACCGGCGCGCTCGGCGGTGCCGCGCCCGCCGTCATCGAGGACGACTCGTCGGACCGCCCCTTCTCCGTTAACGGCGCGACCTTTGTCAACGCCGGCGCCGCGCTGCAGCGCTCTTGCGCCGTGCAGCACAACGCGTGCGCGTCTGCCGCGAACGCGGGAGACACCGACTTCTCGGTGAGCGACTGCGGCACACAGGAGGATGATTGCAATGATGCCGCGGCTGCGGCTGCGAAGAAGACGAGGAAGGCGCGGCGTAGCGTCGTCAAGGACCGCCGCCAGGCTGGGCTTGACTTTGGCGACTGCGCGAACCCGGCTATTGAGTTCGCGCCGCAGGCCGATCGGGGGAATGCGGATGCGTTTGCGCCGGTCGACACCGCGGACTTCAGCCACGGGTCGGCGAATGCGATTAATGTCATCTCGACATTCATTTGCTCGCAGCTGGGGAGCAGCTGCAAGGCTGCGGATGACGCCGTGTCCGCGTGTGACGATGCTGCTGCTGCGGCGAAGTCTTTGAGCGGGCAGGCTGCTGCGGATGCTTTCAACTCTGCTTTGGGTGTCTCTGCTTAAATGGTGGGCCTGAGTGTATGGAGGATACTTGTGGACGTTAAGGCAAACATCAGTACTCGTGTTTTGACACCTACTTTGATACTCAAGCACTTGTCCGTCAAGTTCAATTTGACTCATCGCTGACCCAAATAACTCAAAGACAATTGCCATATGTTTCAAACCACGATTGATGCGCTCAATGGATTGTGCGCCGTCTCACTACTCATTTTCGAGTCGTTTGAGGCGGCAGGCTTCAAGACGGGGAACAAAGCTTATGGAAAGACACGCCTCCTGGGTGAGGCCCGCCTTGACGACCAGAAGCAATATAAATATTGCACCTTGGTCAGTCATTTGGCACAGGCCTTAATTACGAAGATTGCTGACCGGTTATTTGTCTTTATCACAGTCGTCTTCGAATATTCCATCGAGGCATCAGCTTCATCCTCAGGCTTCCCTTACCGTGCTCGCCATCGTGCTCGCCTCATCATTCACAACACCACCGCCAGCTCTGAACAAGTATGTCCCTTGGAATGCGTGACAACACCCCGGAAGATGACTGCTGGGACCCAGCAGAGGTTCTCGGCTTGGCCAACCAGAAGAGCAGTGGCAACAAGTGGACGTGTCCAGGACAGTCAACAAAAAAGACGCGCTGCTTGAAATGGAGAGATGCGGGAACGATGGAGAAAATAAAGAAGTTCGTGAAGCAGCTTGCGAAACTGAATCCGACAATCTTCATCAAGGACAATACAGAATTGATCGAGCTGGCCAAGCTGATGCCGTGTCTTGCCAATCACTATGGCAAGCAGGAGCAAGTCGACCACGCCGTCATGGATTGGCAGGCAGCTATCAGCGATTTTATGCGATTCAAGAAACTCCGCGAGGATCAATATTTTCAGCAAACCGCTGCCCTCACACTTCCTGAGGCGTCCAACAGCTTTGCACCCAGCCGCCCCTCTCACACGCTGGGAGATGCCATTTCCGCGGCATCTGCCCCCACCAGCAGCAGCAGCAGCAGCAGCGAAACACTCCGCCATCAGCAATTTCATCCGCAAGCTTTCGTCCATACCGCTGAGGTCTCTCCCAAATTCTCCGGTACACCTTCTCGCATGTTCGAAGACGTCGCTTCTGTGCCGTCTGTCCCTGCCAGCCGCAGCAGCCGACAACAACAACGACAGCGCGCTGTTCTTGGCACTGGCACAAGTCACGCGGAACAGGTGCCGCCATTCTCGTTCGTCGATGACGAGTCGCATACACTGAGCGACCGGTCTCAGTCATCTGACAACACAAGTGCGTATCAAGCGCATTATCGCCATCCCGTGCTTCAATATCACCGAGAAGGCGAGGAAAGATCGGACACCAGGGACCCGGACCAGCTTCTTAGAGCACTTGAGGAAAACATGCAGCTCAAGACGGAGAACAAGCTGTTGAAGGCGGAAATCGAGCAGCTGAAAACGGACAACAAGCAGCACACAATGCAGATAACCCAAATGGAATCCCATGCGATCCAACTAAAGGCGCATGTGGATAAACTGGAAGCAGCGAAGAAGGGAAGGGATAGTGAAATGGGGACTTTGGAGAACACTCTGCAGGATCGGGACAAGGAGATCGAAGATCTGCTTGTCGACCAGAACGCACTTCTTGACCGCCTCGAGAGGACACAAAAGAAGATGGGAATGGAGAAAAGACAGCGGGCAAAGCGGGTGACCCAACTGGAAGTGCACACAGCCCAGCTGGACGCTGAGAAGCAGAGAATGGAGGGGGATAGGAGAGACTTGCAGAAGAGCCTACAAAACCGAGACAACGAGATCGAACGACTCTCACGCTGTGAGAACAGAAGACTGCAATCCACGAAAAAATACCCGGAAGTGGAGCTCCAAGGGGATGAGGGCACCGGTCTTGGGCACTTTGCTAACCCGAGCATGACGGATGATGGGAATATTGATTTGAGGTTCTTGGGACTGTGCCTACTCGGCGTCCTCGTTTTCGCAGGCATTGTCACAAGTTCATAGGGCTTCTTCCGTTTTGAGTCTTGTGTATTGCTGATCGTCTCAAATGCGGAACACTTCCCAAGCGGATCGTATTGCAGCTGACACTTGATATGTATGTATTACTACTCCGTAGGTAGCAGGTATAGTACTCAAAATTAAAAAGCTGATCACGCGAGTAAGCACTACTTTCCAAATTTAGGGAAGACCCTTTCACCACTACCATATGCTTTTGGCTGCTGACCATACCATGATATGACATAACCACAGTTTGCGAAGACAAGTGCGCTGCAGTCAAGGCGGCAGCTGCTCATGAAACACATGAAGGATAAGCACGTCGGTCAATTTTCGTATGTAACTGGAGCCTGGTTTCGTGCCAAAGTGAACCATCGTCAAGTGCGCACAGTTGGGCCTCCTAAACCGGCCTCGCGCTAGGTGCTTGTGAATATCGTTGGCAACAGCTGCAGCAGTCAGAGCTTGGCAGTCATGAGCTGAACAGCGAGGTCGAGAGGCCAGGTCCAACACGCCTATGTACAGTCAGCGCTAGTCCTCATCCACCCTACTTGTAACTGCGGAGTTCTGGTTTTCGGTGTCGTGCGTATACTAGGCTACACCTTCAGGTAAGAGTTCCGGAGCCGAGTTCGTGGGCATTCTTCGCCTGCTTAACGGCCCCCTAATACTCACCTTCCCATGTTTCATACTGCCAATGATAGGGGGGCAATAAATCATAGCTGATGGCTAATCCATTACAGATGCTGTAGGCCATTAAATTATGCAACTTGCAACTGCTGGGCAGCAAATTCAGTCGGCCAGGCCTTAATAAATGTGTTTCAAGCTCATGATGGTGCCTTGAGCTGAGCCAGGCGGGAATTCGATCCCCTTGTATCAGAGTTCTACACCTGGGCTTTCAAACATGGGCAGCTGAATCTTGTGTGGAAGCTTCCGTGGTTGTGAGCTGTTGGCCCTGACACACATCCACATGATACTGCCCAGCTACTAGTCGATGCTCAACTTGGTGGCTGATAGGACCGTAGTTGCCTGGATATGTCTACATCATGAATGATTGTAGAGTATGATGGCACGGAATTGAGGTGTCTGTGTAGTTCTGCCCAGGTTTAAAAGTAGGACGATTTCCTTCCTAAATTCCTGATATTTTCCATCCATCACCATCATAATCACAGAGAATCCTCATCACATTACAAAACAAACATCAACAACTTCCCATCAAAATGACCAACTATCCCAAGACAATCAAAGCCACTGTGCTGGCCATTCTGACTGCTACTGCAGCTGCCAGCGCTCTTCCTCCCCACCTCGAGAGCCTTGCTCGAAGCGCCATCTACGCTCGCGATCCTCCAGCCGCTCTTTCCGAAGCTGCAACTGAAGACCAGCTGCGGTGGCAGCCGGGTCTCGATTTTGACACCGATGGATGCTACAACACGCCAGCCATCGACGCAGACGGCAATGGTATGTATCGAGAAGAAGGTCCAATCCCCCCTTTGACACCCTGCTAAGTCCAGACCCAGTCGCCGAAGGCCTCGACCACAACAACACCGGAGGCGGCGAAGGCTGCCGCGACCCCTCCGACCTCGACAACAACAATGTGTACGTTCGCAGCCGCTGCAACAACAACTGGTGCGCGCACGTGTACGCCTACTACTTCGAGAAGGACGTCGCGGTGCAGCACGTGGCCGACGCGGGCGGGCACCGCCACGACTGGGAGCACATCATCGTGTTCGTTGAGGGCGGCACCGACGCGCGCATCGTGGCCGTCTCGCAGCACAAGGACTACGACACCAAGAACGCCGCCGACATCCGCTGGGACGGCGACCACGCCAAGTGCGTGTACAACAAGGACGGCGGCACCACGCACGTCTTCCGCTTCGCCGGCGCGGGCGACGATGCCATCGAGAACGCCAAGGGCGTGTGGTTCAGGGGTCCTTTAGTGGATTATGGCACGGGCTTCCCGGGCAGCACTCGGGACACGCTTATGAACCACGACTTTGGTAGCGCTGTCCTTGCCATCAAGGATGGCACCATCAAGACCAACATTGATAAGGCTCGCAATGGTGGTGCTCCTGGTTTTGACAGCGGGGTGGATGCATAGGCATGAGGTACTTGGGCACAAAACCCGCAGGTCGGGTTAATGCGACGGTCTGGTATCTCACAGGCATTTGGGTTGGATTCCCGATAATATGGCCATGATCTGATAGTGTAATGTTCGATTTCCTTTAATGTTACTGTACTACCAAACGAGTTGCTTTCCGAAAGGCCATGGTCCATGGCTGACTGTGACTGACATCTGGGCATGATCTGGTGAAACCACTCTATTTCGACAGTTACTAATCTGCTACTCACGACAAGACGCATGAAAGCTTCTACAAACTATCTAGAGTATCCCCCCCTTCCCGTTAGTGTGAGGGATGGAGATCCCTCACGATGGCCCTGTGCTTTTAAGACACGCTCAGTAGCCCCCTGACCTGAAATCCACTAAATTCACGGGTTACCCCTGAGATTCAACCGCACAAATTTACCTGGCCTGATTCCGGAAATCTTTGGCATCTTAAGACAAATTTGGGCGTTTCTGATAATACTTAAAATGCTTCTATATATCTTGTCAGGAAAGAAGCTCGTCTTCTCGCATGTTCCCCAGCCTCCTCTCATCCCCAGTTGAACGCACCCTTACTACACAGTACATGGGCTTCCGGCAGTAAGTTAGTAATAGGTCACAGAGTGCGTGTCTTGTGGACGTATCGAACTGCTGGCTAGAATGACACAGTCTTTCTCTGCGATGTTTATGCACGACATCAAACTTGGAATATCATGCGGCCATTTGTGAGCAGCTTTTGTACCAGTCGTTCATTGCCGCGAAGGCACAATTCGAAAGCCCAATGGAAGACGTCTTGGTCCTCATGAATTAGTCACATATGTAAGCCGAAGCTGATGTGGGCCTTGGCATCACCGAATGGCGAAAGCAGCACCAGCCACGTGCACATGTGGTTTCTCGGTGTCCCGGGGCAATGGCCATGGCCCATGCAGACAGAGCTGGCAAGGCCCGTCAGGGCGGCGTGCAAGTTGGCACCACCATGTCTACAGTGCGCACAAATTGGAGCATGCAACCCGTTCAGCGTTGTAGACATCATGGCACAGTCGCAGTAAGACATTTTTGTAGGTTGAAAGTCCACCCTATGGTCGTAGTGAATGCAACACTCGCAACTTGGCACTGGCACACTCTCCGTCCCTGGATCCCGCGGTCCTCCGTTCTCATGTGCATGAGCCATTGAGGTCGTATTGTACTTCTGCAATTATGGAAAACACTAGTAGAGTTCCTCTAATACTTGCGGCACAGTTAAGCAGTAGAAATATTGCCAATGTTCCTCTTGTCACCTGAGCCTCCCAGCACTGAACTATCAAGTGCATCAACGTCTGCGGGACCCGTGGCCTCCATTTTAGGTTGGAGTATCCTGGAGGGCATCGAAGTATTTCTGGACCCCATGGAACTTGACCCGAGGCTTGCAACTCAGCCCCTCCCCGTCGTCACACTGAATGCTGCCCTGGGACGATGATTCCACGGACAAGAGAAAGTACAGTTGCACAGAGTAGCCACTAGAGATGTGAATCCGTCCCAGCCCCGCATTTGAACTTGAAAATAAGCTTGAACTCGATGGCAGGGAGCCATGATCACCTCGCAACGATCTGTCAAGGTCCGCCCGTGCTCACATGGTAGGTTTGATGCACCAACGCCCACAAATGTCGAACCCGTCCTCGGTCTGCTGTCAACGTCAGTCTTGGCCATCACGAGTATGCATTCGAACCAGTGGCTGCAGCCGGCCTGGGCGTCCGTGATTTCACCTTTCAGAAGTAGAAAAGTGCCCGAGGATGCCACTCGAGCAATCGCAAGAACATATGGCGACTGAGGGGAGTTGAATGCGACGATGCTTTTGATTTCCCGGAGTCGTATAAAGAGGCCCTCTCTGGCCCAAAGATTCTCCCAGAAGCCCATTCCCCATCACCAAGACTTAGGCACACACACAAAGTCCTCCTCCATCACACAAAGCTACTTACTTGTACCTCAGATCTGGTCGCCAAGATGGTCAAGCTATACTCCACTGTTCTCCTCGCCACGACCGTCTCTGCGCTCTCCACGGGCTGGGGACGCCGCGACGTGAACACGGTGCTCACCAACCTCCGGGCCATCGACACTCAGACCAATGCCCTGACCGCCTCCATCGTCTCCTGGGACGGCTCGTTCTTCGGCGCACTGGGCATCGCATCGGCGTCCAACACCCTGGGCACCGCCATCGACACGGCCAACACCGAGGCTGCGACGGAGGCCCAGTTCACAAGCTCGGACACGCAGCTTGTCATCACCTGTATGCAGCCCTTTCCCTCCCTCCCCAGTTTCCCCGTTATCTCTTTCATCAGGATCCCATCGGCAGGTCGTATGCTTAACTGACCACTCACAACCCGCAGACCTGACCGGGACGCTCACCCCCGACGTCGAGGCGACTTTGGATGCGCTGTCCGACGGGGTCGCTGACGTGCAGGCGCTGGGTCTCACGTCGCTGGTGCTGAGCCAGGTCGAGTCGCTGCAGGCCAAAACAGACGCCTTGGGCGCCACGCTCGTCTCGATTTCGTCGGCTGATCTGCAGGCTACCACCCAGGCTGCCGTGGACGCCCTCGATGTTGCCTTTGCCGGTGCCATTGCGGTGTACTCTTGAGGAGTCGAGGCAATTAAAATCCAGGCACGCGCGTAGTGTAGCGTACAGGATGGTGCTCGGGCTGTTGCGGTCGTGCCGTGGCCTGTCGAGCCGTCACTTTGGGTCTGAAATGTTGCTTTAAAGATGGCGCACTTCTGTGGAGGATGAATGGGCATCTATTTTCATTGATCGTACATACATACACGAAGCAGTAGCTTGACCGCTTGGTTGTGACAATTTAGCTATGTGTCAATGTGAGTTGTGTTCCACGTCGTCATTCCCCATCTGCTGGGGCTGTACTGCATATTGGCGACCACAATATGTTGCAGCCTTAGCCGCGAGGGTGATGGGCCAAGATTCGGCGTTCTGTGTTCCATCACTAGTGTGTCATATCGCAAGCTAATCGCGCACTATGCTCCCGTTGTCCTCTGGAAGAGCGCCCAGGACGACAAGACCGGCAGTCTACCGTATTCCCGATGTCCACAAGGTGCACCCGGGCCCATCCGCACAGGCAGAACGACGCTCAGCGGGTTTCCCTCCGCTTTCCGCACCCGCGCGTCCCCGGAACGATGACAACTGGTGGGTGGGAGCTCCTCGCCGGCGGCCGATGCGGCTCAGAGCGAAGTGCCCGCGGTCTTGTCACCTGACCCATCTGGCCACGACGAGGTGATGTGCGGTCAGAAGGACGTTTCGTGCCTCTGGTTGTGCTTCGTTCTCCTCTCGGCCGCTTGTGATCGGTCCTCATTTTTCATCCTAGCCCGGCGTGCTCTCATTTCCTCTGTTCTCTGTGCCAGGAGTACACTGTCGTTGGAATTGCTGTACTGCACAAGTTCCCCACTCGAAGCTGAGGCAAGAGCCATTTTTGCCAGCGCTATTTCCTCTTGTGTTTGGATGCCTGCTTGCTTCGCCTTATAACGTGCGTCGTGGCGCTGCTTGAGATGTCTGATCAATTCCTTCACGGTGTTCTTGCGTCCCAGGCTTTGGAGGTAGTTGTCATGAATCCTTCGTGCCCTCCACGCGTCTTCACGTGGCGGGGGTGGGGGGGCCGAGGAGGAGCAGTAGATACCTTGCTCGTCAAGGTAATCTTGAATTTTCCGGTAATTCTCGAGCGGATCCTCGAAGACAAAGGCGCCTTGGACGTCGTAGCCACGCGCACGGAGAAATTCGTGGGCCTTGATCGTCGTTTCGAGTCCACCGGGCGAGCTGTCCCCCACCAGAATGCCGGGTAATTCCAGGGGCTTGTAGACGTCGGCTTGGAGCCTACCGGATGGGAACCGAGCGCGAACTCCGTCCAGTGTCTCGAAGAAGAGGAAGCTTCCAGGGGGCGCGAGACCCCTAGTACTTGGCAAGTGGTCAGCCTGCAAATAGGCGTATTCTCTCATCCGATTGAGCAAGGTTTCTTCATCTAGTCGATGTCCGAGCTTGTCGAAATATTGTGGTTTCTGTAGGCACGTCAGTGGTCGGTTGGGTTCATTTGAGAAGTGAATCTGACAAAGCATTTCACGCACCTGTGCTGCTTTCCTTGACCTGCCCCCTTCATTTTCGGCAGGGGACTCGTGATACATATGATGCGTATCGAGATATTTCGGCAGTCCAAGCTCCCCTCGCCACTTGGCGAAGGCTTTCATGACTTGGAAGCGGTCATCCTCTCGATCTGGGCCCCTGGCTAATGGCTTGGCGAAGCTCAGGTTATAGAAGGAGCCTTTGGGGCCTCTTCCTTTGGTGGCGATGCTGAAAAGCATGGCGATGGCGGCGGTGGTCTTGCCAACACCCTGGTGAGTACCCCATATTTGATAGGCACGTAGAGCGGGGTGCCATATTGCGTTTGTCTCCGCCATGATGGGCGATTTCAGAGCAGGAATGGACCCGTGGCGAACAAGTTCGCGCAAGGATGCGTGCGTTGCGATCGTTTTTAGTGTTCAAAAAAACGCGAATTGACAGCAGGGATCTCGGACATAACAGCGGCGCTTACATAAGGTTTGTACACCAGCGCGCCGCGGTGCTCCAACCATGGCTTATGTCATCACACTCTATTCATCCAATTGGCCGGATTTTCCGGGGTGTATTCCATCACCACATCCGAGTCTTCTCTTCTGCCAATTCTCACTTCTCACAAAGATCTTATTGGGCAAACAATGCATTAATACCGGCCGTTGAAATCTTTGTGAAATATTTGTTGGAGACAATAGTCTCAGACCTATCGTATGCCTTTTCTGGCTCGCTTTGTGGCGCGAATTGTGCGTGTCTTTGTCTGTTCAGTGTCCGGTAGGATGTTTCAGTGTAGCTGATTCTGGAAAATAAGGTAGTATATGAACATCTTCTATCCTGCTACATACACAACGATGGAATTTATTGGAGGAGATTCATACTCCTGCCCAAATCTGCTTCAAGGACAAAACTAGGGACCGGATAGTACAGATACTTTACACAGCTGGCTGTATAGTAATGTCTTGGACCTTATATTCGAGACACCTCAACCGGAGACCTGCATTCACTTCCAGCATCATCTTGAGATTTTTCACAAGGTGTTCTCTTTGACAAGTATTCTCAACCTCCATCATGGTGTTGAACTTGGCCGAGGCATTACTCGCCAGCGATTCGGATCCAAATTTTCTGCCTTGCCCGAGTATAACTCTCTTCGCCAATGCAGCACTAGACCTCGGCACATGTGGTATTTGCCGCGTAAATGAGCTACGCCTAAGAAACCGAGACAGCTCCAAGTGTTCCGCGAACGGGCGCTCACTAGCAATCATCCCCTGCGGACACGTTGCGTGTTTTGACTGCCTTACACAGTGCCTTCGCAGCAAACCCCAATGTCCATTCTGCCGTCTCGAGCTAAATTACGAGCTTTGCAGTCATCCACTTGAAGCAAGAGTAATTACCACGGAAAACTTGCTGTCGATCCCAGAGACTGTGCCCATGGGCGGCTCCATCCCGTATCAATGCCGCGATTGTCGTATCGTAACAAATAAGGCTGCAAATGAGACTGTGCTGACGAGTTTAGCCGAAGGATTTGATAGCTTTCGTCGTCAGTACCCGGCTGCTGATGGGCGAAGAAGAGAATCTATCAGACGTAAGCTTGAGACAATGCAAGAGCAGTTTCGGATGGTTGCTGGCCAACTTTCTGCTGAGACTACTGCAGCTTTGACATCTCAGTGGTGAGGTTGTAGGTATAATCGAAACTAACAATATTATGAATAGATATGTTTTCCCCCAGTTTTTCACCGATGAACCTTGGAATACTTTATATATGGGTCTATTGCTTAGTTACAGCTGCACGGACCAACACACAAGGGTTGGCTATATGCTTATACAGCCACACGACCCACAGCTTATGAAATCTCTATTTCATCATCATCAACAAATTAGGCAATCAAGCAATATATCAATAATTCGATCATATAAGCGATAACTATTAAATCTAAACGTTACCGCACTTAACAATCTTCCTATAACCTAGGATATCCGAGCCCCGCTAAAGCCAGCGCACTAACCGCGGTATACGCACTATAAACCCCGACTTCATCTACGATCTCCCCAGCGGAGGGGCCCTACCGGGCGGCGATACTCTATACAGCGGTATAATCTTACGCAAAAGAAACGACAATATATATAAAGCCCGCAATACCCGTAAAGCCCATAATACCCACAAAGGACGAAATAGCGTATACAGCGGAACATCCATCAACATACGCCAAAAAACAAAAAAGAACAACTTAAGCGGATTCGCTTAAAATAAAAAAGAATATATACAAAATAATTAAAAATATAACGGGCCGGGCGCTCGGGACGATAAAAAGATATACGATACATTATATAATTTTGGCGTAAATAATATATATCTCCGCGAAATATAAGAAAAAATGCTTTAAGCCTAATTTGCATTAGCTATATCTTTCGAACAAAAAACGGCAGCTCGCAATAAATAAATCACTTCGTATATTCGAAAGGTTATTAACCCGGTCCTATATACCGCCGGTTTAACGAATAATATATAAAATAAGCTCCTTTACTCCCGTATAATTAAAAATCTTAGCCGGATATATCCCGGGATCCCCGTCTATTTCGTCAACGATATCTATATAAATATATTCAAATTAATTAATTTGATTTATCTCCGGTCTTCTTTTTCCGAGCTTTTAAACGAATTTAATAAAAGCTCGTATATATCTAACACGAAATTTAGGCATAATTTAGAAATCCCGCATTATAGATTCCAAAGATTATAAAGGAGATATCACAATATTCCTAAAATATTTTAATATTTATATATACCTCTATAATAAAATATATAATACCGGCTACCTAAAGATTATATACATTATATTAATATTCTCTATATATATCCTATAACAATAACAAATATTTATATATAAAAAACTATATTATAATTCGCGTTCCGGATCTATACCAATAGGCTATAAAGCCTATATAACCTAAAATCCTAAAGCTTCGCCTTTCCGGAATAAGCTAAGAAATTCTTTATACCCACCGATATAAAAGGCGTTGTAGCGGCGGTTATATACGACGGGGAGTTAGACCAAAAAGCCCCTCCGATAAAGCGTAAAAAGACTTTAGATAAAGCTTGCCGCAATTATAATAACGGGAAATATTTTTATAGCAAAAGCTATTTTTATAAATATATATATATAGTCTATAGAGAAAAGCATTTAGCGATAAAATGCGATAACAAAGATAAAATAAATTAAAATGCCGCCAAAAGCCTCTTCTATATTAATAAACGGATATTTAAACTCCTATATCTTGTATTGGCGGTATATGCTAAATTGTTAATTAAATCTAATATTACGTTTAAGTTTTTAATAGCGGATATGTCTAAGCTATCTTTAATTTATTTTCTTTCTTTATTTATTCTGACGGAGTAACGCCGCCTTTTAATATTATATTTTAACGACTTTAGCAATAGCCTATTTAATATCCTAATATATAGCGCTTAATTTAGGTATGAAAAACCGGGATAATCGCTTTATTTTACGAATCTTTCGTTATGCCGAGATAACCCGGATATAATTCCTATTTAATTAAAGAAGGATTTATTATTAAGACGAATCTCTTATATATCCGGATACCGGCCGTTCTTCGAATCACCCTTCGGGCTTATATTTAAATCCAATAATAGATTCCGCCGTATATACCATCTTTTTTATCCCGATAGCTACGGGGTTAATAACGGGATCCCAAATATTTATTCGACGTTAATATATATATAACGGATAAAGCTGTTAAAGCTAATAATATAAGCTAGCCGGGGCGCAATTTTCGTTAAACGGGATCTAAAAGAACGCTTTTCGGATAATTCTTATCGCATTATACCTACGATAATTATTAGGATTGATATAAAAAGATTATTATTATATAAAAAACTATTTACCATTCGGTTTAGCTATAACCCCTTTTATTTTTAATCTATTTGCTAAAGCATTCTATTAAATCTTTTTATACTTTCTACCTTAATTTATAATCGCATATTACCTAAATAACTTTATTTTAATTATTCCGAATATATATAACCACCGCTTAGCTAAAGCCGTTAACGGCTACGATCGCATTGCTAATTCTCTCGGTTTAATATAAAATATAACGAAAAATATATATGGTATATGCGTGGAATGCTTTGGTATAGAAATCGATATAATCGTAATAGAAACGCGCTTTTTATAAAAGAAATTAGATAAAGCAGTTCGATTAGTTTATTAGGCAATATAAGCCAACCGCTTTATAAAATATAAAACGGATAATCTAATAAATTTCTTTAATTTTTATATTATAATAATCCGCTTAAGCTGTATATATCTGCGATATTTATAAAATTTCTAAAGTATATATAAGCGTATATAAACGAAATGCCGCCTTACGCTATATATATTATAAGATCTCTATTAATAGCACAACCTGCTATTGCAATTTAATAATATCCAATTTCTCGATAATATTAACCGCCTAACATTCCATTTATTCACCGATATTTTAGATATTATATAAAATAACTTTTAATTCTCTAGGCCTTATATATAAGACATATAAGCTAACGCTTTTCCAATTCTTTAAGCCCATAGCTTCGTAACTATATAAATAAGCTATATTATATAACTCTTATATATTAATATAAAGGAGATTATCGCTATCGCCACCGCGAACGAGCGATAGGCCTTATCGTAAAAGGGTGGGCGCTTGGTTATATATATAAATAATAATACCGTTTTCGCCGGTATTTTTAATAGTATAACCAAAAACCTAGATTCTATAATACCGTTATAGACCGCGTTAATCCGTTTAATAATATTTAATATTACCGTCTTTATCCGATAAGTTATATCAGAAGATAATAGCTTCGTAGATACTCTATTACGATTCGATTAAGCCTAAATCGCTAACTATTATCTATAATAAATCGCCCCTTTTTATATAACCTAAACCTTAAATTTATTAGCCGATTATAATTAATAATCGGCAATATAAATATAATTAAGCTTTTATAGGCGGGATTAAAGCTATCTATATATTAGAGCTATCGTTCGGCGATTCGTTCTTATAAAACTTATTACCGATATTATAATCTAAAACCGTAGCCGGCAATATTCGATATATTCTCTTTTTGGATTATAGGCTGTATTTTCGGGGATACGAACGTTTTATATTAAAAGCGGCTGTTTAATGTTTTAATTCGAATATACTTTTCTTTATTACGCTTAATCCATATCGATATAGGCTACGATATAAAGATTTTCGCGAATCTATTATTCCGGCGTTTAATTAATAGCGCTAATAATTTATTTCTTTACAACGCTTTAAAGCGTAAAATATTTATAATAACCTAAATTCTCGTAAAATTTCTTATAAATAAAGCTTCCGAAAGAGAATATCCGATAAATATATTAAATTTAAACGCTATATTTATTATAATATAAACGGGTATAATATATTTCGGGGAAATTATTAAAACCGATAATCTAAATGATTATATTAAAGAGAAAATATAATTTATTAATTATTATTTAAAATTCTTTTTATTTCGCGACCGGGCGATCCTCCTCCTCCCATAGAACAAAACGGATAAATATAATTATAATATAAAAATTATATTTATACCTAACCATAACGATATTTATATAATACATTATTTAACAATTCTCCTCGATTCCCGCTACAATTCACGGCCTATAATTAATTTATTTCGATTCAACGATTCAGCCCCATTTAATAAAGCCAATATTCGCGCCGTACTATACGCCAAACTCCGGCGTATCGGGGTAACCAACAACCAATTTATAAATTATAATTTCCGCTATAAGATAATTTAATATACCGTAAATAACAATATCTTTTGGGAAAATATTATAGCGTTTAAACGGTAATCGAGCGAAGCTATAAACCGCTATTACTTATTAAGCTTTTATCGTATATATAATATCCACTAATAATTCATTATAAACCAATTTCCCGATTTCTTCTAAAACATATATAATATAGCTTATATTATATAGACTAAATAATTTATTAATTTTGCCCAAAATTATATAGCTTATTTATAATTTAACAATTATATTTCGGATTTCGGCCGTAATTTAAAATCATATCCCGGATTATAATTATTTAACCATAAAGGGCTTCGAAAATAACGATTTAAATGTCGGCCACCTTTTTCTAATTGACCGCGAGATCGACCGCTTCGGCGGCTAAATGTACGGCCACCTTTACACGCCGTAAAACGGCGGCGAAAGCTTCCTTACACTCCTCCTCCTCAGCGATCCTCTCGCCCGTAATCAAACCCAAACCACATAGGAAACAGCCAACATTAACCTCAACCTCTACCTCCTCCACCTCCTCGTCCTCGTCATCATCGTCATTATCGTCGTTATCGTCGTTATCGTCGTTATCGTCGTTATCGTCGTTATCGTCGTTATCGTCGTTATCGTCGTTATCGTCGTTATCGTCGTTATCGTCGTTATCGTCGTTATCGTCGTTATCGTCGTTATCGTCGT
>PYFS01001828.1:0-14266 GCA_003671545.1 Ophiognomonia clavigignenti-juglandacearum | reverse complement strand
TTTTTGGGGCCGGGGGGGGGAAGGGGGGGGTTTTTTTGCGGCGGTTTGAAGGTGGGGGGAGGGGGGGGGGGGGTAATGGGAGGCGACGGGGATGAGGAGGAGCCATACCTTTCCACACTGACCGCCGGCCGAGTAACGCCCGTGTTGCCTGCATTTTTGGGCTTTGTGCTGGAGGCGCGCAGGAGGATGGTCGAGGCGGAAGAGGTGGGAGCGTCGGGCTGAAGACTTTCTGGTGATGCGTATAGGTGCACGGACCACGACTAAGTACCTAAGTACCTAGGTAGCTGGGAAAATGGGTTTCGGGTGAACCCCGGATCTGCAACCCCGGCGAGCAACGACATACCACAAGGTGAAGGACATGAGGAGGCAGCATATGGCTAAACAGCGTGATTTGTGGCAGACTGGTTCGCCCGGTCTGCCGCTGGCATTTTCCCCATTCTTTTATGATTATTGCAATGGAGCGGCCTCCGGCCAATGTGCCAGGTGCCAGTAGTGCGCCGGCGAGATCGTCCTTAACACGCAAAGTGAAAGTGTCGTTGAATTCACCGGCTTCTTCTTCAAGAGAGACAATCTGGCTGCTCACACCAAGCTCCTGCCCATATTGAAATTTTATTGTTACCCTCCATCAGCCTCCTTGCCCCGGCCCCTCGGTCGCCTCGCTCTAGACTTGGCCCATCGCAGTCACTGGCGTTCAACTATCAGCGACCCGTCGACCCGTCAGCCTATCTGCTCCATCATGCGAGATTAGATAGGTTCCTCCCTTTTCCTGGGCCACACTCAATGTCCGATGCAGGTCAGAGCCTGTGGGGCCTGCATGTCCAGCTATTTACAGCCACCCTTGCCGCCGTGAGCATGTGACCCCACAATGAAGGCTTCGGAACGCGTCTCTCAATGTGAGCGCTTAGCGGCGAGCTTCTTCTCGACAACCCCTCGAACTGCATCGCATATCCTACGCTTCACCTCGCCACCATCACCACGTGTAGCGTCCACAGATTACGCTCCCTGTACACACAGACCTTCGCCGCAGTTCGTCATGGAAAGCCTCGACGCCGGCTCAGAAGAGCAAGCTGGGCCAACGAATTCGGAGGCCCAACTGACACGCCAATATGTCGAGAATTGGTGCAACATATGCTACGAGATATTAATCAAGGCTTCATCCACAGATCCAAAGCAAGCAGCATAAAAAGGTCGGCCTCAGCGGGCTGCCGTGCCTGTGCTGGCATACCTCGCTTCCTAGAGTTACTGGAATCAGCGCCTAAAGCGAGGAATGACAGCTTGAGCAAGCTTTTTGAAGTATTCACGAAAACTTCACGTGCCTCGTCCTCTGGACCACAGCCTCGGGCAGACCCTTCTACATCCACTTCGAGCACACAAGCGTTCAACACCATAAACGAATGGATCGCACGATGCGAAACGGACCACCGCCTCTGTTGTCATGTCGAGTCCACCGTCTTGCCTCATCGGATTCTCAAAATCGATTGCACCGAGCCCATGGCCGTTCGTCTCGTGGTGAACGAATCCTCTATGGCAAAATACGCCTGCCTGAGCTATCGTTGGGGTCCGGAAACCCGCATCACCTCCTTAACGACAGCAAACTTCGACATATACAAGACAGGTGTGCCCGATGATTGCCTGTACCCGCTAGTCAGAGACGCCATCACTGCAGCGGGTAGACTAGGACTGGAATACATCTGGATCGACGCATATTGCATCGTCCAAGACGACTTGGACGACTGGCATCATCAGGCCGCCTCGATGGGAGATATATATGAGAACGCATTCATCACAATCTTTGCTACATCTGCAGCGGGTATCGGTCGTTTGTTCAGCGAATTGCATTCATCTAAGATGGGATACCAAATCACGGAAATCGACAAAACTCCCGTCTTTATCAGACGTTCCCTTGACCATCCGATAACCGATAACCACACTCTACGATATCGAGTCTGTGGACCAGGCTATGCTGTGTCATGATGTTGCAAATTCTACACTCAGTAGAGGATGGGTGACCCAAGAGCGCATGCCTTCCCGTCGATTTCTCCATTTTCTGGATGGAGAACTGTTCTGGGAATGCCGTGAAGCCGTCTGGTGTGAGTGCCGCTCCGATGCAGCCGAATGGGACTTGTTCCGGAAGAAGGGTCCACGAACGGTTGAAGATCTTAGGTGGGAAAATTTGTTGGTAAGCTATTTGACAACGTCATTCACCTACGAAGAAGATCGCTTGAAAGCGCTGTCGGGAGTGGCTCGGCGGCATGGATTAGCCCATGGGAAGACATACCTGGCCGGAATGTGGTACGAGGACTTTCCTGAGGCTTTTTTCTGGGCATGTTGGACATCCTGGAACGAAAAGCCCAGGCCCTTGAACCTCAAAGGTCCCACATGGTCCTGGACGTGTCGCTCCGAGCAAGGAAATTTGCCTGAAGACCGCATCTTCTTTATGGATTTCCCGGACCGTAACTACAACGGCGCTAGAAATGTAGTTGAGTTTTCGGGATTTACTCGAGATCCTCTTGTTGAGGATATCTATGCTGATCTGCATTTGGTGAAGGTCGCTCTCGCAGGGCATACGCTTATGGGGACCATCTTTCCGGGGAAATATGCCAGTTCTGTGAGAGCTTTGGGGATGCTTTGGAGGATTAAGCCTGACTTTGATATGGTCCCTGAAGATTCATCGAAATTCAGGGTCGTGGAGTCAGGGTCTGAAGTTCTGATACTACTTTCGGCCTACGAATCTCTGGATGACCTTTGTGGGCTTGTGTTTCAGGAAGTCCAATGTGGAAGTAGTGAGACTGCGGATAAGACATATCAGCGGATTGGTTGTGCTCTCGGCCCGGTGGACGAGGATTCAATCGACTGGGAGCGTATGCCGCCTTTACTCTCATCCTCTGTTGTGGACCGGCAACTGACTCCATCAACTATCAAGGAGCTGCTCGATGCAGCTCAGCGAAGGACATTCACAGTGATGTAGCAAAAACAATACATGCAAAGCCTCTTATTGATCTCTTCAGTCATCTCCACTGCCTGCTCCGTCTACAGGAACAACAGCACATCTCATCCTCCTGCATCCATCTGCGCCTCGGCCCCACCATGGTAGCACAATCGCAAAACTGGTCTCGGTAGTCCTAGCACAAGGACAGAACGTCGCATGGCCACCACCCACAGCATCCGGGATATCGACCTCCAGAATCCACCCCAGGGGCAGCAGCCAGCGAGCCGTTATTCAGGTCCCCAAACTGGACGATGCGCCGACAATACCGGTCGCTGCTCAGGCTGGAAAGAAACACATACGAGGGAGCGCGTTGGTGACGCGCTCCCACATGCTGCGGAAGCGGGGCTGCTTTTGAGTGCGCGCCGGGTGACAATGATGGCTGTACGGAGTGCTTTTCGAAGCAGCTGTTTGGGCATTTAGGGAAAGCTTCGGGCTATTTGAGTCGGAGTCTGCGACTTGCTCGCTACTGGAGAGGGTGGTTGCCAAGGGGCCCCAGACTAGATCGCTGCTTAAGACCATTTGGGGGATGATTCCAAGGACCTTCGACACCTTCATGGGGTTTGGTACCTTTCTTCCGATTTTGCTTTCTTCTTCGGAAAGACCAAACTAGATCGTAGATACTTAGGTAGCGCTGAAGGGCTGTATGATTACGCAACGACCTACTATGCCAGCCATGCCACAGTACCAAGTGGACCAGGTTTCACACTGCCTATGTATGTATCCAGGCCTCCGGTCAGCCCTTTCTTGATCGTTCTTCTCCCTCCGTCGTCGTACGACAACAGTGTATGTGGCTAGACCACCACAGCTGCACAGTCTCTCCTTGCCAAGCCTGTCCCGAGAGTCGACCAGAGCCGAGAACAACAAATATAACGTCTGGTAACAAGACGAGCACCCTCAAAGAAGGGCGCTTCACGCTTTGCCGGCGCACCGTCACCAGTCCCACTCCAAGATCACACCGACCACAGCGTCAAATTCCTCCCCAAATCCGCACCGTCCCCACCATGATCCAACAATGCAAAAATATAAGGCCCCTTCTCGAGCTCCCACTCGTCCCACCGGTTGATAATCGGCAAATACCGGTCAACCTCCAGCTCCATCTCCACGACCGCCTCCTCCCCGGCCGCGAGATACACGCGCGTGAACGCAACGAGCTGCTTCACCGGCTGCACGATGCTCGACACCCGCCCGAGGAGGTACACCTGCGCGACGTAGCTCCCGGCGGCGGAGCCTGTGTTGCGCAGGTGCAGGAAGAAGGTGATGATGTCGCCGGTCGTGAAACTATCCTGGGCGAAGGTGCGGGGTGGGGAGACCGCGCTGGTGGCGGCGGGCGCGCTTCGTGCTGTGAAGGTAGACACGGCGAAAGTAGTGTATGACAAGCCGTATCCGAAGGGGTAGCAAGGCTGCGAGTCGAGGTCCAGGTATTTGATTTTCCGCCCCAGTGATTTGTAGTTATAATTCACCGGGATCTGACCAACATGCCGCGGTACGCTCACAGGCAACTTCCCACCGGGATTGACTTTCCCGAATAGCACATCCGCAATCGCCTGGCCGCCACTTTGGCCCGGAAACCATGCACTGAGCACCGCCGCGCTTCTGTCGTAGTACTCGGCAACGGCGAACGGTCGTCCGCCTTGGAGGACGAGCACGACTGGCTTGCCGAGGGCGTACATGGCTTTGGCTAATTCGTCCTGACTGGGTGCGAGGCCCAGCATGGCGCGGTCTGCGTTCTCGCCGTCGCTGTTCCATGATGCACCTACGGCGAGGATGATGACATCCGCGGATTTTGCAACTTGCACGGCTTGGGAAAGAGCGTCGTTGGCGGGGTCGCTGCTGACGAGGTTCCAGAACAGGAGGAGCTGCGAGTTTACTGAGACTACGTTTTCGATTTTCTTGTACAGTGTGAAGGCTTGGTATTCGATGCGGATGGCGTACTGGCGCCCTTTTTGGAAGGTGAATGCTGCGGAGCCTTCAGGTTGGATGGTGCTGTTGGCCTGAGTGAATTCCCATGGCTGGATGTTGCCGACGATATTATCACCTGCAGTTAGTGGGAAGCCCCATGCTGTTGTCAACTCGCCGTCGATGAAAAGCTTCGACGTGGTATTGGGCCCGACCGCCACACCAATCCAGCCGGTGACGTCCAGATCAGTCGGCGAAGTCAGGAAGCCCTCCCATACCGCGCTGAAGTTGTTCGACGGCAGGCCAGGCGGCGGGTAAATACCCCAGTCAAGCGCGGGAACCTCGATCCTGGTGGCGGCAGGTTGGCTGAAGTTTGTGTCTGCGAAGTATGTGACATGGAGCCCACCAGCTGTACCATTCGGGGTTGACAAAAGGTACGAAGGGATGACATGCTGCGCGTTGTACTCCCATGTATTAGCGCCCCAGCTTGATACAAGTTCAAACGAAGCAGAAGAATCACGGCTATATGTAAGCATTGCCTGTCGGATGGTGGACGCATGGTCAGCCGGATACTCGCCCCATTGAGCAGAGTAGTCTCCGTAGTTGAGAGTATCAGCGAAGGGGCCCACTAATGCGATTTTCGTGAGGTTTTGCTCGACAGGACTCAATGGCAGTGTGGCATTTCTGTTCTCGAGTAGGACGATGCTCTTCTGCGCCGCCTCCAAAGTCAGGTCTTCGTTGGCCTTGACAATGTCAACAGGATCGGTGGCCGGCGAGACGAAGGGGTCGTCAAACAGTCCCAGGTCCCACTTCACACCTAGCACCGACCGGACTCGAGCTTGTAGCGTCGAAAGCTCCAGTGACGCGTTGGCGACAAGCTCCCGGGTGGCGTTGAGTAGTAGCTTCAGGGGCCAGTCGTAGAATTGCACCATCCCTCCCGCCTGATACCACTGTCGTATGGCATCTGCTGGCGAGTGTGCTACCTGGTGAACGGTGTAGAGCATGTTCATCCCAGTATCGTCGGCAACGACGAAGCCATCAAAGTCCATGTCGTCCAGCGCCTGATACAGCTTCGGGTTGACATGCGCAGGGATATCGTCAAACTCGTTGTAGGCCATCATCACTCCCCTTACACCACCCAGCTGCACGGCCGCCTTGAACGGCGTGAGCAGGTCTTGGAATACCTGGCGGTTTCCATGTCCCATGAAAGGAGCCGCGTTGCGCCCGGCCTGCGGGGAGCCATGCGCGGCGAAATGCTTCATCACTGGCACCACTGCATCAGGCTCGGACCATGAGCCGTTCTTGGACAGTCCAGACGAGTAAGCCACGCCCATCTGAGATGTCAAGACCTTGTCTTCGCCCCAGCCTTCCTGCATCCTACCCCATCTCGGATCCAGGCCGAGATCAAGCACAGGTGAGAAGCATGCGTGTATGCCAATGGACCTCGCCTCTGTCCCTATGGCTCGTCCGACGCGGTACACCAAGTCCGTGTCGAAGCTGGCAGAGAGGCCTATGCTCTGCGGGAACATGGACTGTTTGAAGGACCCAACCCCATGGAGACACTCGCCCAGATGCATGAAGGGCACTTTCAAGTGTGCCTTGTCGAGGTTGAGTTGCTGGACTGTGTTGTAGTGGGACGTGTTCAGGGGGTACCAGTCGTGAATGAACCCCACGGGCGAGTCCGGGCTGAACCGCATGGTCTCGTCGTAGAGCTCGTTGGCTGAATCGACACCCACGATGTCATCCCCGAAGGTCATATGCAGCTGCAAGATTAGGTCCTCGATTGTCATGTCGGCTAAGATGGCGTTGATGAAGGCGGTTTTGCCCGCGGCTATGCCAGGCGCGTCTTGCTCATTCGCAGGTGCCCATGCGGCCGTGACATCCGGTCCAAAAAGCACCTGCTGCTGAGCACCATTTTGAGACGAGGGCTCTGCCGCACAGCATAGGCCAGCACTCACAACACTCCATGCTCGTATCGCGAATGGAGGAATCATCCTTTACGAGAAGGGTCCATGGCTAGTGAAGCGTCTTCAACTGTGCTCACCGTGGGGAGAAGCTCGAGGTCGGCATTGAGCAGCTCGTGCAGACCTGGGAAGAAGCAACGTTACTTTCACAGAACCGCTGCTCTGCTGCAACGTCGGACGGGATTCCCGGCGCTCGGTCCGCAAGCAGTGGCCGCTGGGAAGAAGTCAGGTGGAGCTCATGATCTCAGAGGGGGCTCAAAGGCAAACGTACCTTGATCCTCGCCGGCGAGGATCAAGGTACGTTTGCCTTTGAGCCCCCTCTGAGATCATGAGCTCCACCTGACTTCTTCCCAGCGGCCACTGCTTGCGGACCGAGCGCCGGGAATCCCGTCCGACGTTGCAGCAGAGCAGCGGTTCTGTGAAAGTAACGTTGCTTCTTCCCAGGTCTGCACGAGCTGCTCAATGCCGACCTCGAGCTTCTCCCCACGGTGAGCACAGTTGAAGACGCTTCACTAGCCATGGACCCTTCTCGTAAAGGATGATTCCTCCATTCGCGATACGAGCATGGAGTGTTGTGAGTGCTGGCCTATGCTGTGCGGCAGAGCCCTCGTCTCAAAATGGTGCTCAGCAGCAGGTGCTTTTTGGACCGGATGTCACGGCCGCATGGGCACCTGCGAATGAGCAAGACGCGCCTGGCATAGCCGCGGGCAAAACCGCCTTCATCAACGCCATCTTAGCCGACATGACAATCGAGGACCTAATCTTGCAGCTGCATATGACCTTCGGGGATGACATCGTGGGTGTCGATTCAGCCAACGAGCTCTACGACGAGACCATGCGGTTCAGCCCGGACTCGCCCGTGGGGTTCATTCACGACTGGTACCCCCTGAACACGTCCCACTACAACACAGTCCAGCAACTCAACCTCGACAAGGCACACTTGAAAGTGCCCTTCATGCATCTGGGCGAGTGTCTCCATGGGGTTGGGTCCTTCAAACAGTCCATGTTCCCGCAGAGCATAGGCCTCTCTGCCAGCTTCGACACGGACTTGGTGTACCGCGTCGGACGAGCCATAGGGACAGAGGCGAGGTCCATTGGCATACACGCATGCTTCTCACCTGTGCTTGATCTCGGCCTGGATCCGAGATGGGGTAGGATGCAGGAAGGCTGGGGCGAAGACAAGGTCTTGACATCTCAGATGGGCGTGGCTTACTCGTCTGGACTGTCCAAGAACGGCTCATGGTCCGAGCCTGATGCAGTGGTGCCAGTGATGAAGCATTTCGCCGCGCATGGCTCCCCGCAGGCCGGGCGCAACGCGGCTCCTTTCATGGGACATGGAAACCGCCAGGTATTCCAAGACCTGCTCACGCCGTTCAAGGCGGCCGTGCAGCTGGGTGGTGTAAGGGGAGTGATGATGGCCTACAACGAGTTTGACGATATCCCTGCGCATGTCAACCCGAAGCTGTATCAGGCGCTGGACGACATGGACTTTGATGGCTTCGTCGTTGCCGACGATACTGGGATGAACATGCTCTACACCGTTCACCAGGTAGCACACTCGCCAGCAGATGCCATACGACAGTGGTATCAGGCGGGAGGGATGGTGCAATTCTACGACTGGCCCCTGAAGCTACTACTCAACGCCACCCGGGAGCTTGTCGCCAACGCGTCACTGGAGCTTTCGACGCTACAAGCTCGAGTCCGGTCGGTGCTAGGTGTGAAGTGGGACCTGGGACTGTTTGACGACCCCTTCGTCTCGCCGGCCACCGATCCTGTTGACATTGTCAAGGCCAACGAAGACCTGACTTTGGAGGCGGCGCAGAAGAGCATCGTCCTACTCGAGAACAGAAATGCCACACTGCCATTGAGTCCTGTCGAGCAAAACCTCACGAAAATCGCATTAGTGGGCCCCTTCGCTGATACTCTCAACTACGGAGACTACTCTGCTCAATGGGGCGAGTATCCGGCTGACCATGCGTCCACCATCCGACAGGCAATGCTTACATATAGCCGTGATTCTTCTGCTTCGTTTGAACTTGTATCAAGCTGGGGCGCTAATACATGGGAGTACAACGCGCAGCATGTCATCCCTTCGTACCTTTTGTCAACCCCGAATGGTACAGCTGGTGGGCTCCATGTCACATACTTCGCAGACACAAACTTCAGCCAACCTGCCGCCACCAGGATCGAGGTTCCCGCGCTTGACTGGGGTATTTACCCGCCGCCTGGCCTGCCGTCGAACAACTTCAGCGCGGTATGGGAGGGCTTCCTGACTTCGCCGACTGATCTGGACGTCACCGGCTGGATTGGTGTGGCGGTCGGGCCCAATACCACGTCGAAGCTTTTCATCGACGGCGAGTTGACAACAGCATGGGGCTTCCCACTAACTGCAGGTGATAATATCGTCGGCAACATCCAGCCATGGGAATTCACTCAGGCCAACAGCACCATCCAACCTGAAGGCTCCGCAGCATTCACCTTCCAAAAAGGGCGCCAGTACGCCATCCGCATCGAATACCAAGCCTTCACACTGTACAAGAAAATCGAAAACGTAGTCTCAGTAAACTCGCAGCTCCTCCTGTTCTGGAACCTCGTCAGCAGCGACCCCGCCAACGACGCTCTTTCCCAAGCCGTGCAAGTTGCAAAATCCGCGGATGTCATCATCCTCGCCGTAGGTGCATCATGGAACAGCGACGGCGAGAACGCAGACCGCGCCATGCTGGGCCTCGCACCCAGTCAGGACGAATTAGCCAAAGCCATGTACGCCCTCGGCAAGCCAGTCGTGCTCGTCCTCCAAGGCGGACGACCGTTCGCCGTTGCCGAGTACTACGACAGAAGCGCGGCGGTGCTCAGTGCATGGTTTCCGGGCCAAAGTGGCGGCCAGGCGATTGCGGATGTGCTATTCGGGAAAGTCAATCCCGGTGGGAAGTTGCCTGTGAGCGTACCGCGGCATGTTGGTCAGATCCCGGTGAATTATAACTACAAATCACTGGGGCGGAAAATCAAATACCTGGACCTCGACTCGCAGCCTTGCTACCCCTTCGGATACGGCTTGTCATACACTACTTTCGCCGTGTCTACCTTCACAGCACGAAGCGCGCCCGCCGCCACCAGCGCGGTCTCCCCACCCCGCACCTTCGCCCAGGATAGTTTCACGACCGGCGACATCATCACCTTCTTCCTGCACCTGCGCAACACAGGCTCCGCCGCCGGGAGCTACGTCGCGCAGGTGTACCTCCTCGGGCGGGTGTCGAGCATCGTGCAGCCGGTGAAGCAGCTCGTTGCGTTCACGCGCGTGTATCTCGCGGCCGGGGAGGAGGCGGTCGTGGAGATGGAGCTGGAGGTTGACCGGTATTTGCCGATTATCAACCGGTGGGACGAGTGGGAGCTCGAGAAGGGGCCTTATATTTTTGCATTGTTGGATCATGGTGGGGACGGTGCGGATTTGGGGAGGAATTTGACGCTGTGGTCGGTGTGATCTTGGAGTGGGACTGGTGACGGTGCGCCGGCAAAGCGTGAAGCGCCCTTCTTTGAGGGTGCTCGTCTTGTTACCAGACGTTATATTTGTTGTTCTCGGCTCTGGTCGACTCTCGGGACAGGCTTGGCAAGGAGAGACTGTGCAGCTGTGGTGGTCTAGCCACATACACTGTTGTCGTACGACGACGGAGGGAGAAGAACGATCAAGAAAGGGCTGACCGGAGGCCTGGATACATACATAGGCAGTGTGAAACCTGGTCCACTTGGTACTGTGGCATGGCTGGCATAGTAGGTCGTTGCGTAATCATACAGCCCTTCAGCGCTACCTAAGTATCTACGATCTAGTTTGGTCTTTCCGAAGAAGAAAGCAAAATCGGAAGAAAGGTACCAAACCCCATGAAGGTGTCGAAGGTCCTTGGAATCATCCCCCAAATGGTCTTAAGCAGCGATCTAGTCTGGGGCCCCTTGGCAACCACCCTCTCCAGTAGCGAGCAAGTCGCAGACTCCGACTCAAATAGCCCGAAGCTTTCCCTAAATGCCCAAACAGCTGCTTCGAAAAGCACTCCGTACAGCCATCATTGTCACCCGGCGCGCACTCAAAAGCAGCCCCGCTTCCGCAGCATGTGGGAGCGCGTCACCAACGCGCTCCCTCGTATGTGTTTCTTTCCAGCCTGAGCAGCGACCGGTATTGTCGGCGCATCGTCCAGTTTGGGGACCTGAATAACGGCTCGCTGGCTGCTGCCCCTGGGGTGGATTCTGGAGGTCGATATCCCGGATGCTGTGGGTGGTGGCCATGCGACGTTCTGTCCTTGTGCTAGGACTACCGAGACCAGTTTTGCGATTGTGCTACCATGGTGGGGCCGAGGCGCAGATGGATGCAGGAGGATGAGATGTGCTGTTGTTCCTGTAGACGGAGCAGGCAGTGGAGATGACTGAAGAGATCAATAAGAGGCTTTGCATGTATTGTTTTTGCTACATCACTGTGAATGTCCTTCGCTGAGCTGCATCGAGCAGCTCCTTGATAGTTGATGGAGTCAGTTGCCGGTCCACAACAGAGGATGAGAGTAAAGGCGGCATACGCTCCCAGTCGATTGAATCCTCGTCCACCGGGCCGAGAGCACAACCAATCCGCTGATATGTCTTATCCGCAGTCTCACTACTTCCACATTGGACTTCCTGAAACACAAGCCCACAAAGGTCATCCAGAGATTCGTAGGCCGAAAGTAGTATCAGAACTTCAGACCCTGACTCCACGACCCTGAATTTCGATGAATCTTCAGGGACCATATCAAAGTCAGGCTTAATCCTCCAAAGCATCCCCAAAGCTCTCACAGAACTGGCATATTTCCCCGGAAAGATGGTCCCCATAAGCGTATGCCCTGCGAGAGCGACCTTCACCAAATGCAGATCAGCATAGATATCCTCAACAAGAGGATCTCGAGTAAATCCCGAAAACTCAACTACATTTCTAGCGCCGTTGTAGTTACGGTCCGGGAAATCCATAAAGAAGATGCGGTCTTCAGGCAAATTTCCTTGCTCGGAGCGACACGTCCAGGACCATGTGGGACCTTTGAGGTTCAAGGGCCTGGGCTTTTCGTTCCAGGATGTCCAACATGCCCAGAAAAAAGCCTCAGGAAAGTCCTCGTACCACATTCCGGCCAGGTATGTCTTCCCATGGGCTAATCCATGCCGCCGAGCCACTCCCGACAGCGCTTTCAAGCGATCTTCTTCGTAGGTGAATGACGTTGTCAAATAGCTTACCAACAAATTTTCCCACCTAAGATCTTCAACCGTTCGTGGACCCTTCTTCCGGAACAAGTCCCATTCGGCTGCATCGGAGCGGCACTCACACCAGACGGCTTCACGGCATTCCCAGAACAGTTCTCCATCCAGAAAATGGAGAAATCGACGGGAAGGCATGCGCTCTTGGGTCACCCATCCTCTACTGAGTGTAGAATTTGCAACATCATGACACAGCATAGCCTGGTCCACAGACTCGATATCGTAGAGTGTGGTTATCGGTTATCGGATGGTCAAGGGAACGTCTGATAAAGACGGGAGTTTTGTCGATTTCCGTGATTTGGTATCCCATCTTAGATGAATGCAATTCGCTGAACAAACGACCGATACCCGCTGCAGATGTAGCAAAGATTGTGATGAATGCGTTCTCATATATATCTCCCATCGAGGCGGCCTGATGATGCCAGTCGTCCAAGTCGTCTTGGACGATGCAATATGCGTCGATCCAGATGTATTCCAGTCCTAGTCTACCCGCTGCAGTGATGGCGTCTCTGACTAGCGGGTACAGGCAATCATCGGGCACACCTGTCTTGTATATGTCGAAGTTTGCTGTCGTTAAGGAGGTGATGCGGGTTTCCGGACCCCAACGATAGCTCAGGCAGGCGTATTTTGCCATAGAGGATTCGTTCACCACGAGACGAACGGCCATGGGCTCGGTGCAATCGATTTTGAGAATCCGATGAGGCAAGACGGTGGACTCGACATGACAACAGAGGCGGTGGTCCGTTTCGCATCGTGCGATCCATTCGTTTATGGTGTTGAACGCTTGTGTGCTCGAAGTGGATGTAGAAGGGTCTGCCCGAGGCTGTGGTCCAGAGGACGAGGCACGTGAAGTTTTCGTGAATACTTCAAAAAGCTTGCTCAAGCTGTCATTCCTCGCTTTAGGCGCTGATTCCAGTAACTCTAGGAAGCGAGGTATGCCAGCACAGGCACGGCAGCCCGCTGAGGCCGACCTTTTTATGCTGCTTGCTTTGGATCTGTGGATGAAGCCTTGATTAATATCTCGTAGCATATGTTGCACCAATTCTCGACATATTGGCGTGTCAGTTGGGCCTCCGAATTCGTTGGCCCAGCTTGCTCTTCTGAGCCGGCGTCGAGGCTTTCCATGACGAACTGCGGCGAAGGTCTGTGTGTACAGGGAGCGTAATCTGTGGACGCTACACGTGGTGATGGTGGCGAGGTGAAGCGTAGGATATGCGATGCAGTTCGAGGGGTTGTCGAGAAGAAGCTCGCCGCTAAGCGCTCACATTGAGAGACGCGTTCCGAAGCCTTCATTGTGGGGTCACATGCTCACGGCGGCAAGGGTGGCTGTAAATAGCTGGACATGCAGGCCCCACAGGCTCTGACCTGCATCGGACATTGAGTGTGGCCCAGGAAAAGGGAGGAACCTATCTAATCTCGCATGATGGAGCAGATAGGCTGACGGGTCGACGGGTCGCTGATAGTTGAACGCCAGTGACTGCGATGGGCCAAGTCTAGAGCGAGGCGACCGAGGGGCCGGGGCAAGGAGGCTGATGGAGGGTAACAATAAAATTTCAATATGGGCAGGAGCTTGGTGTGAGCAGCCAGATTGTCTCTCTTGAAGAAGAAGCCGGTGAATTCAACGACACTTTCACTTTGCGTGTTAAGGACGATCTCGCCGGCGCACTACTGGCACCTGGCACATTGGCCGGAGGCCGCTCCATTGCAATAATCATAAAAGAATGGGGAAAATGCCAGCGGCAGACCGGGCGAACCAGTCTGCCACAAATCACGCTGTTTAGCCATATGCTGCCTCCTCATGTCCTTCACCTTGTGGTATGTCGTTGCTCGCCGGGGTTGCAGATCCGGGGTTCACCCGAAACCCATTTTCCCAGCTACCTAGGTACTTAGGTACTTAGTCGTGGTCCGTGCACCTATACGCATCACCAGAAAGTCTTCAGCCCGACGCTCCCACCTCTTCCGCCTCGACCATCCTCCTGCGCGCCTCCAGCACAAAGCCCAAAAATGCAGGCAACACGGGCGTTACTCGGCCGGCGGTCAGTGTGGAAAGGTATGGCTCCTCCTCATCCCCGTCGCCTCCCATTACCCCCCCCCCCCCTCCCCCCACCTTCAAACCGCCGCAAAAAAACCCCCCCCTTCCCCCCCCCGGCCCCAAAAA
>PYFS01001826.1:0-14214 GCA_003671545.1 Ophiognomonia clavigignenti-juglandacearum | reverse complement strand
TATAGTGCAAAAATAACGATAAAATATAAAGAATTGGCTGAGATATAATAAAGTGCACAAAATATAATTATAATAAAATTATTATTTAAAATTCAATAATTAGCCAGCCAAATAAGGTTTAGACTATATATCTATAACCTATAAGCACTATACTATAATATAACTATAACCTATATTTAGGTCTGATTACGTAAGCAGGTCACGTGACAGAACTTTCTAGAAACTACCAGAATCGCTATTACCGGAAATACTTAATTACGATTATAAATCAGTTATTTCTGGAAGATCCTGTGTGAGTCATCACATGATACGATTATGACTCATCGTTAATAATATAATAAAGCTAATCCCAAAGAAGCTTAGCTATCAGGTTTATCGGGCTAAAGATATAATCCGAAAAGCCGAAATCAAAAACTATATATATCACGGTTCTCTCCTCCTTTTAGCTATTCTAGTTCGCTAGACTTCAACAACGCTAATATAACGACTATATCCAACATATCTACCGACTATTCTACTCTTTGATTATTCATCACACTAATCCCTTTTTGGCCTAGCACCTTCAAACCTACGGCTATACCCTATATACGATTTTTTCCCCTTACAAACAACGAATAACTAAAACCTAATTAAAACGAAAAAAAAAAAAAGCATTACGTAACCCTCTAATATACCTAATACTAATCAATGCTTAACTTATATATTAAACCAAAGCATAGATCGATAAAAACGACGGATTTTCCTTTCATACTAAAAAACATTTAAATTCGACAAATTTGCGCTCCTTAAACCTTTAAAAAAAGATATAATAAAAACGATAATCGACTAATTTATTATTAAATTAAATAGCTTTAACTAAATCCCTTTCCTTTATATACGTAATTGCTTTCTAGCCGTATTATAATATATTTTCGATTTCCCTATAGCTATATATTCTATTAATATATAACTAACCTACCCAAAACCTACCTAAAGAACCTTTTAATTAAAAATCCTCTTTTAAAACTCGGTCTTAAACTTTCCTAAACCTTCGATTTCAAACCCGAAATTATAATTCGCCTAACATCATTTGCCCAATCGACCAATTATAAGCCGAGCGCAAATACGTCAAAAAACCCTCGAAATACGATTTAACAACTTTAAAATTACGTTATTCTCTTTCCACCCTTTTCCCTCCAAAACTCAAAAAAAAACCTTACTTATATTCTTAAATATATCTAATAAAAATAATAATAACTCGGCAATTATATTTATATAAGCAAAATCAAAAATATCTTTAAATTAAATATTTATTTTATATCTTATTTTATATCACATTTTGCTTTTTACGTTTTATTTTCCCCTTTTTTTACCCTTTTTTTTAATAAAAAGAACCGAATTAAAAAGCGCATTATTAGCCTAAGCTTTTATACTAACTACGGTTAATTATATAAAATAGAATTAAACAAATTAATAGCGAATCTGCAAATAAGTACGGATAAATAAAAGATCTCTTATTTAATTCGTATATAATTATTTCGCTTCGTATTCTTCGGAATAAGCTAATATAATCTTTTATATATATTTTACCTTTTACCTTACGAACCGAATCAAGACTATAAAAGCCAAAACGGCATATATAAAAGATAAGATAAAATCGGGCAATAACCTAAGTAATAAACCTACCAAACTTTTAAATCGATCCCGGTCCGCTTTATATAATAACCGAAAACAAGACCCTCCCCGATCGTATTTACGAGCTTCTAATAATTCGTAAGCCTTTTATATAAGCGCGATCCTATAAATATAAAAAAACCCGGAATTATAACGCCTTTTAGGCCCTTACGGGCTTAACAAAGGCCTTTAGCATTTTATCGATATTAATTATTGGCAAAACGAAATTAACGAACTCTCTAAAAAGAAACATTTAGCTATTTACGCGGTTGCTATAATAATTAAATATTATATCGACAAAAGCTTTAATACGGAGCTATAAAATTTATATATAGACGAATTCCAAGATTGGTTTTTTTTTATATTTAAAAATCTCTTCCGTAATTTCCCCCAAATTTTTAAAAATCTTTTACGCCGCTATAGTATTTATATAAAGCCTGGCATAAATAATGATAATTACGCTTTATATTAATTGGCATATATCGAAAATTTCTTTAAATAGCTACTTAACGAATTTATATAATAAAAGTTCGATCCGGGCTTATAAATCGGAAAAATTCAATAAATATAGCGTAAATTATAAATTATATAACGTCCGGCTATTTTAATTATATCCGGAAATTCTATTGCTATAGCCTAGACGTTTTATAATTTTCCTTTTATTATACTTAAACCCGGAAATCCCCGCCGAACTACGGTTATATCTAATTAAGGCGATAATAATAAAAACAATCTATTCTTATTACTAAAAAATAGCCTATACCAACGTTTATTTATCTATAAGCCCTATAACGCTAAAAATATAATATAAGATTTTCAAAAGATATAGGGAAATATACCCGGCACGCCTCTATATCGAAGCTCGCCACCGGTTATATACTATACGATTTTAAGCTTAATAAATAGCTTACGAAATATTATTATAAAAATAATAGATTATATTATATAGCAATAAAATAACCTTTAAATATATCGATAATATATCGCTAAATATTTGCCCTATAATTATAATAGCTTATTGACCAATAGCCTATTTAATAGTTTGCTAAATAGCTTATCGGATAGCCTATCAATCAACAATAGCGCCTACAATAGCCCGTTAATCAAACGCTAAACCCACAAACACTTACAGCTCAAAACCCTCACCAGCTTACTATAATACCTTAAATTTAATAGCCTACATCCGCAATTAACCCAGAACTTTTGCCAACAACCCATATATATAATTTCACGCTTATTAAAGCTCTTGATCTCGTAAAAATCCCTCCAAAATATCATAATTAGTTTTAACGAATATTAAAAGCGGAGCAAAAGGCATAGATTATAGCTAAACCGCATAACCTTTATAAAGACCTGCCGCTTATAAATATACCAATAGCTAAAATAGATATTTGAATATAATAGATTTTTGCTAAATTATAGAATTATAATAATAATTATATCGGCAAGCCCTACGATATTTTAAAAAATAAAATCCGGCTATTTTTAAATATCTGCTATATAATTAATATTTAGTTTAATTAATTCTATATTATATTTCCTCGTATTTTAGCAAAAGATACTAAAATATTCTATTTCTACTATATAGCTTAAAAGGATATATTCGCCATTATATACCGTAAACTAAAGGCGCACTTTAATATAAAAGAAAACCGCTCCTAATACCACCGCGATTAAATATATATAATATTTACCAAAATATATAACGAAAATTTAAAAATAAATTTCCGAAAGGTATTTTAAAAATTATATAATAAATTAGCGTTATAAAGCGTAATAATTTAAAGTTATTAGCAACGTTTATTTAAATATGCTATAGCGTTAAAAAGTTAAAATATACCTTTTAAATTAATTCAGCTTCTTTTTAGCAATTATTTAAAAAACTACGATCTTTTTTAAAAATCTATTTAGCCCGCCGCAATATCTCTTATATAACTAAAGCTATTAAAATCTACTTTAGCGGCGAATACGAGCACGATCATTTTAACGATCTGGCAATCGCTAAAGGTATTTTTTATATCGACCGCTATTATACCGGTGTATTGGGGCAAGGTATAAAGGGAGTACTTAGGGGGTGGGGATAGGGTATTTTAACATTTAGCATTATAAAGCGAGATATAAGCTCGTCGCCATACCTTAATATTTATATAAAAGCCCCGACGAATAAGCTTTCTAGTGCGTTGATGAATATTAGGGCTAAGTTCAATATTATCCCTTTATTATATATCAAAAAGAACCAGCTTTAAATAATCAACGTTAAAGGTATTAATTCTATCTTTTATGATGGTGATATCGTCAAGATTATCGGTATAATAGAATGCCCGATTTATATCGGTGGTATTAATCTCCCGTTTATTATATTTATTATTGATAATGGCGTTGATGGTATTACGTCCAATATTATTTTTGGTATGCCTTTCTTTTTGATGACTAGTTGTTAGTTTAAGAAGATGGAAAATAGGCTAATAGCTAGATTATCATTTGGCATTGATCGATTCGTTTATGCTTTAGGCAATAAAAACCAATCTCTTTTTATGCTCAAAATATCGGGAAATTAGCTTTAGGTTCTGATCAGGCATATTAAAATCTAAGGATGATCGATTTCGTGCCGCTAAGATAATCTTAAGATTTATTACGATTTCAAATCCCAAAGGATATTTTTAAGCAATTCTAAGATAAGGAAAAGGTGATAATATGCTTAGACTCCTTTTTAATAGGCGATGCGTATTAAGAATTAATTGCTAAAGATAAGGGGTAAGATAAGCTAATTTTTATAAATATTCTATTAAACCCGCCTTTATTATTTATCCGTACCGAGATAAATGGGTTAAGCCTGGCTTTCTTTGATCGAGCCCTAGCAAAAAGTAAAAAAGAGCCAGATTGTGTTCTTCCCTAATTGAACGGTATATATAAGAAAATGGCTAATAAAATGCGCCTAATTGATAATACTCGTTCCGATGGGTCCGTTCTAGAAAGGAATATTAGTTGGAAACAACGTTGTAAAAAGGAGGTTGCAAACCTGCCTCAGATTTCCCTATCTAGCGTTTATAACCGCTTCGTTAAGCCAAGATTCTCAGCCATACCTATTAGCGAAAGGCTTACGGACGATCGTTTGGCTGCGATGATGGTCGATAATTGTATAACTTTATTTGATCAAGAGCGCCAGCTATTTAGATATATTATCTCTTACCGTAAAGTGGCGTTAAAGTAAAAATGGTAGTATATCGGTATATTTGATAAAGACGTCGCACCGCCTTAAATCATCTGTATTATTAATTATAACGCTTTTTAAAATCGAAATAATGTTATTCTAAGGGCTTTAAGAACGGTAGCCAACGATATATTTCGTATACGAATTGAGCGAGGTATTTTAGAAAAGTCGTATAGCGCCTACCGGAATCGCTAATTTTTCGTAGAAAAAAAAGACGATAAATATCGCTTTATCAATAATAGCCAAAATTATAATCGTATAACGATCAAAAATGCCCAAATCCCTTTAAACGCCGACGAATTTGTTAAAGATTTTGGTATATATAAAATTCTCTCGCTTTTGGACTTTTTCTCAAGGTATAACCAAGTAATATTACATCTAATCAGCAGAGATTTAACGACGATTTCAATTCTATTAAGCCTTTTTCGAATATATACGCTTCCTCAAGATGCTACTAATTCAATAGCTTAGTTCCAAAGGATTGTCAATAAATTATTCTATGACCTAATCCCAATGGTATACCGGCCTTTCGTTAATAATATACCAATCAAAGGCCCTAAAACCGATTATAGCGGTCAAAAGGTTGCTGAATTGCCTGGTGTTCGTCGATTTATCTTAAAGCATCTGATTAATATTAATAAAGTTTTATATAATATTGAGCTAGCTGGTGGGATTATTGCTACTGTTAAATCTTAGTAGTATTATAAAAGGGTAAATATTTTAAGCTATACCTATAGCTTAATTAGGCGAACGCCGATAGACGACAAGGTTAGGAAAATTGTTGAATAATTTCTTTATGTTAATATTAACGAAATCAAAAGCTTTCAAAGCTTATATAATTTCTATTGTAAATAATATAAAAAGATTGCCATTATTAAGCGCCTTTTTACAGATTTTATAAAGAAAGGTGCTAAATTCTAATAAGGCCCCGATTAGTAGGCCGCTATAGATAAGATTAAAGCTCTAATCACTTCGAAGCCAATCTTGGTAAATATCGATTATTCGGTGGGAAAAATTATCTTAATATTTGACGTTGGATCTAAAGGATGGGGTAAAGTATTTTTCCATTATATCAAAGAATAACGATATCTAGTCCGATATGAAAATAGCATATGGTTAAAAGCCGAGAAAGCCTATAATTAGATAAAAAGAGAAGCCAAAGATACTCTTTATTATATCCGGAAATTTCGCCATTAATTATACGGCATATTTTTCTTTTTAGAGATTAATAGCAATACTTTTGCCTAGTAATTAAAAAGGTTTAATACCGATATACCAAAAGCTTTGATCATCTATTAGCTAGGCGTAATCCGAATATTTAATTTTATAGTCCGCTATATTCCAGGTAAAAAGAATTTAATAATTAATTCTCTCTTTCGTAAATCTATCACTTAAGCCGATATTAATAAAAAGGAAGCTAAGGAAAATATTAAGGATTGGGTTAATGCCCAATTCAATATTCTAATTAGGCTTATTATTAAAACCTTATACGATATGCTATTAAACCCAAAGCTTTTCTAAACCGAAGATTTAAAAAAGCTGGCTTATATATCGGAAACTAGCTATATTTCTCTAAGCTTTAAAATAAACTCTTTATAAAAAGCACGCCTCTAATCAACGGCAATTAAATATTAGGTTGTTGATAACTATCTATAATACCGATTAGATCTACGGCGGGACCTTTAAAAAGATATATAATGGACGACTTAGAATTGCGACGCTAGATCATTCGCGAATATCATAGCCAATTTGGGCATCGTAGCCGAAAGGCGACCTATCATCGAGTAAAGATATTATACTATTGGAAAAGCTAATATATAAAAGTCGAAAATACGTATTATATATATCCCACTTACTCCTAGGTCGATAATAAGACTTTCAATAAAAGAGTAATTCTTACTTACCTTGATTAGCCTTAGATAAAGATTCATATAGACTAGCAATATATTCCAGGCCCAAAAAAGAAGATTTACCTTTTGCTTAAAGCTAAAAACGATCTAACGGATTAAATTAAAGCCACCGTAAAGCTTAGCCTAACCGCTAAAGAAATCACGGACTTTTTTATAAATTTTATCTTATATCGCTACGGGGCTCCTTTAATAATGATAATTAATAGCCACCAAGCCTTTATAACTAAATTCGCTACTACACTTTATCGTTTCGGAATATAAAGAATGGTGGTTTTAACGTATAACCCTCGGGCTAATAATATTATAAAAGGAGGGCATATTCGTTTTGCCACGATTCTTCTCAAAATATTAGGTTATAGAGCAAAGGTTAGCCAGAAAATTCTAAATATAACGCTCTTTATCGACCGTACCACCTACCATTCCAATCACGGGTATACACCGTTTTTCTTAATACATAGGTTTAAGCCTATTATTCTTATAGAGGTTAATATACCTATTTAGCGAGTTCTGGCTTAAAAACACAACTAAAATCCTCTGGATATCTTAGACAATCGGGTCAAAATGCTCCTAAAACATAAAAAAACTATTAGGAAAGCTCGTAAGAAAATATATAAGCGACGGGTATTAGCGGCGCATCGCCGCAACCTAAATCAATATTTAAAGAAACAGCGGTTAGAAATCGGTGATATTATTTTAAAATATAACGACGTCCGCAATACTAATCACAAAGCAAACCGGAAATTAGAATATCGCTAACTTAATCCTTTCGAAATAGTAGAGGTCCTTTCGAAATAAGCCTACCGTTTATAAACGATAAAAAACTATCTAATCGCAAAAACGTTTTTAGCTAAAAGATTAAAGAAATTTATATTAGATAATCAAAGGATCTAGCAGCTAAAGCTTCTAATATTATAAGAAAAAAATCCTAATAAAAAAAGGGAGGAAATTTAGGAGCGCTTAGAAGGTCTTGCCCTAGTTCTTAAGGAAATCTAGCCTCCGCGGGTAATCCTCGCTAACATACCGCCAGCCCCAATACCGACTCTTATCCTTTCCGAAATTAAATTTAATAAAGAAAACTCTAATCAAAATAAAGACGAATTAAAAACCATTTATCTAATAAAAATAAAAGCTTAACAAAAAAGGGTAAATAAAAGAGAGGAAATTTAAATTATTTAATCATTTTAGGCAAATATATAAAACTCTTTCGAAAACGAATTTCTAATCAAAAGCGATTAAGCAAAAGCTAATTTCTCTTACCCTAAACCCTTTATATTTTTTCGATAAGGTTTCTCGGTGGTTATCCTTATAAAGCGAATTGACGGCTCCGCTCTACTATAACTTCTCCGCTAGCCGTTATCTTGGGGGTAAGAGGAAAACGCTAACCAACGCCTTAATGACTTCAATCTTTTGGCTTAATTTCCCCATACGATTTACCCTTCTTAAAAACACCACTATATTCAGTTCGCTCCGATAAAGCTAGGTGCTAATTATTTGGAATCACCACTATACTCGGTTTACTCCGATAAAAAGTGGCTTTAACTATTATAAAGCTTTACGAAACCTATCCTTTTCTACAATCCTAGCTTGCTAAGCCAATTGCCCCTTTTTCTTTTTGCCAAATATAGGCACACCAAAATCACTTTTAAAATAAAGAAGGCCTCTAATCAGAAAACCTTGCTGATTTTAGCTAGCCTAACACCAACTTTTCCTTTAATTTCCTCACCATTATATTTGCCGGTGCTAAAGCAAATCGGTATATCAGCATATACGACCACTTCAAAAACACCTACAACATCGAAACACCCAACGACAACCCCGTAGTCAATATCGACACCGACGACAACCCTCTTACCTACCCGCCGAAGTATAAATAGTGCTATACAGCTAAAACGCCAAGGCAAAGCTAAGAAGATCGCTTCTAAAGCAAAGAAAGCCTCTGATCAAAAGGCCTTGCTGGCATTGGCCTATTCAGGGACTTCAAAAGGCCAACATCGGTCCCAATTAAAAGGCGCACCAATTTGCTAATCAAAGCCGCCCATCGCAGCCGTCCCTCGGTTCTGATCACTATAAAGAAAAACAAGGCCATACTTAGCCAGCTTTTATCTCCTTCTTTACGATATCTAACCTAAATAAATACAATAACCATTCAAATAAATATTCGAATAAAAAAGTTATATAACGATTTCAATTTCGATCTATATTATATTAATACTAAACGGGACCTTAATCGTTTAGCTATTATATACTTATATATAATCCTTATAAGCGTTGAAACCATTAATAAGCCATTAAGGGAAAAAGGTATACGATAATATATTCGGTTTTACGGGATTCCCGGAATGCTTTGATTAGATATACCTAGGATTCCTTTAATAGAATCGGACGGTCTAACGGCTTTCGTTAGATTAAGATAAAAAAGAGCTTTATTAAAAAGATTCGGAGATAGTTAGAGTTCTGCGGGTAGCAATAGGCTAAAGCATCCAACGGGAACCCTAGCCTCTAGGCGCTAATTACGAAGGATAGCTAATTGAAAGGTAAAGGTATAAATATAATCGTTTTCTTTTATCTTTTATTTTAAATTCTTATAACCTATTTTTATTTATTTTATTATTTTAATCAATATAAGCTATAACTTAATTTGAGCGGATATTCCTTAAATCATTCCCTTTATCAAAATCGAAATATTTTATTTTATAAAAAAAAAAGCCCTAAAAAGAAAATTATCGTTAATAGCTATTAAAATCTAAGATTACCCCCGCTCTAAAATATAATATTAGGTATATTTAAAAATAATTATTATATATTTATTACTCTAATCATTATCCTAGATTACTTTCTACCCTAATTTTTATTTTTTCTTTTCCTTTTTTACCAAATTAAGAAATATAGGCCTAGCCTCGCTTTTTTTTTAAAGAGATTTCTTTTTAGGCGACGGCGCTTTAGGGCGATATACAAATATCTGCTCCTCCTGATTAGCCCTAGGCTTTTTGGCAGCTTTGGCTGGCTATTGACGAAAAAGTGGAGCAAGGGGAGGTTTCGAGGTAAAGGTAAGAATTTCGCGAAGGCCTGGCTTCTTAAGAGGTGGAGCTGATTGAAAGGAAATTTGAGAAAAAGGAGGTTTCGAAGAAGAAGCTTTGGCTAGTAAGGGTGGGGGAGGTATAGAAAAAGAAAATTAGCGGCTTTCCCTTATACTAGGCAGATCTAACCGAAGCTAAAAAGCTCTTTTCTATTTTGCCCGCTCCGCCGTTTTAATAATTTCGATATCCTTACCGTTATCGATACGATAGATCACGCCCAATAATAAAACGGAAAAACGTATCCCTTAAAGCTTATTTCTATATTTTGGGTATCGTCAATCTCTAATCAGAATAAGAGGAGGAGGAAAAGAGGGTATTTACCTTAGCTATAGCATTCTTAATAATTAAAACGTTATTATATTTATTAAATGTATATTTATCTGCTTCGACGTAATAGATATAATTAGCGTAAATTCTTCGGTAAACATTAAGGATAAAGCGGCATTCGAAAAAAAGAAATATGGTATATAATTTTAAACCTATATAATTAGGTTAGTGATAGTTATGGGATTAATGGGCGAGGTAGTAATCGTAAAGGTTTATATTCCGGTTGTTAAAGAAAGCTACGGCGAGCGATACTCTTTTTCGGGCGTCGGTGGTATCGCCGATCAAAGATAGATATTTACCAAAGGGGTGTCCGTTATTATATTCGATAAATATTCGGTTAAGAAGGCGGCTATTGAGCTTATCTCGTATGGTTCTTTAGATTATTTATTTATGCTTTAGGAGGATAATATAAAAGAGCTTATCGATATTTTCCTAATTATTTTTCTTAAATTCTTATAAACGGTAATAGTAATTAGCGTTTTTGCGAAGGAAAAAGAAGATGATCGATAAAAAGAGTAAGCGGGTTTTAATAGAATAGCTGGTATGGCCTGGATTAGTCGGTTAGCGGTAAAAGACGATATAGTAATTATAATTAGGGATTAGGGCGTTTTTGGCGGATAGGAAGATGGGTTTTCTTAAAAAGGATGCTAGCGGGGTAGTAAAAAAGCGTTAGGAAAGAGTTTAGGTGGCGGAAAAAAATAAATTTTAAAGAAAGGGTATTGGTTTATAAGAGGAAGGGGGTATAGAAGAGAAACTTGAATTCTCTTTCGGAGAAAGAGCTATTTCTTTATCTTTATCTTTGGCTTTATTAATAGCCGTAAAAAAAGATATGGATGCTTTGATCAGGGTTGATTAAAGGCAGAGAAAGAATTAAAGAGAGGTAGAAGAAATTATTGTTAATTGTTGGCTAAGGAAAAAGAGGGAGAGAAAAAAGGATAAAGTGGTTATTATTTAAAAGAGAAAAAAAGGATAAATTTGATCGCTAACGGCAAAACGCTTTATAACGCTCTAATTAGGTTTGCCGGCTATACCCAGTTACGCTATTGCTTTATTATTTCTCTTTATTAATAATTATAAAGAATTACCAACTATTAAAAGGGAATTAGCAGTTATAATTAGGTTAAGGCAAGTTTGCCCTTGATTAGATTTATTATAACTATAATAAACAAAGCAATCGTTATTATAATTATTATTTTATAAAAAAAGTGCAAAGGTTAGATTTAGTTTAAAAAGAAAATTTCTTTTTTTATTTATTAATATTTGAATTTATTCTTTTATATATATTTACCTTTATATTTTACTTCTTTTATTATTTTTAATCCTTTACTTACACCTACCATTATCAATAATAATAACATTATTAATAATAATAATAATCTTAATTTTCTCACTAATACCTGAATATTCTCCTTTTCCTTTTTTTCCAACCTTCCCTCTTTAAATTAAATAATATAGCTGATCGCCGGATAAATACCCTTTTTCGAAATGTTCCTTTTCCTTTTTTGCGTAATTCTTTTATTATAAAAATCCTTTTTCCCGAAGACGTTCAGATATACGGCTATATTCCTTGGGGCCTTGCCCGACCTTCCTCTATTTTTCCTTTTCGGTGTATTTTTGATTTCTCCGAGATTCGGAAATAAATAAAAAATGCTGCCCCTATAGCCAATAAGGATATATTGGGTTCGGATAATATAAAAGACTTTGATTACAAAGAAGCTATAATACGAATAATTATGAGGGCTTTTTTTAAAGAAACCTTAGGATAGGTTAGCAATTTTTTTTAGGCTAATAGCTTTTTGTAAATTAGGTTCCTTCGTTTTAATCAGAATTCCCGGAAATCCCTTTTTTCTATATTTTTGGGGTTCGGGCTTAAACAAGCCGTTTTATATAAAACCTACTCTCCGTTATTATTACCTATGCCTAATACTGATTAAGTTATGCCTTCGATAAAGGCTGGCTTTATTGGCTATTTTAGCTTTTGTATCCGGCCGGCCGATTATCTTCGGGAGCGTTTTTTAAACCTTCTCCGCCGATTCGATATTGGGCTTAGCCGGCTAATGCCTATTAGCTAGAGGGCTAGAAATCATTTTTAATTCTAATCTATCCGTATAGAAGGCATGATAGTAATTCGTACCGGGATTATATTTCCTAAATTACCTAATACGCGAGAATTTGGTCTTTTTAGCATTCTTAGATTTAACGAAAAGCCTAATCATACGCGATACCACCGAAGCGGATGGGGCTTTGCCAGGCTTATATTTAGATTAAATATCGCTTAAACTCTTTCTAATGCTCCGTATTTCGTCGATATCCGCCTAATCTTCGTTAAAGATATAATTACGGGTAAGTATACTCCCTTCCTCTTATACCTTTTCCCGATAATCGCCTAATTCTATTATAAAAGCTAAAGAAAAGGCCACATTTTGGGAATATTTATTACCTTTTATATAGGCAATCTTTATAATGCTAAAATAACGATCAACGAAGGAGAATTTATACTTAATTTCGACGTAGTTAATTTAGCCAACTGGCAATTTATAGATTTGCTCGAAAACGGGGTCCTAACATTATACCAAAGCCCTCTCGACTTAAATAAAAAAGAAAAATCGAATTCTCGGATCTAAATAACTTATAATAATCCAAATATTCGCTAGGTTATTTTTATTATCTACCAATAATAATATTTCAAAGTGCTAATCTATAATAAAGAAATAAAAACGGCCGATTTGATAGACTCTGCTTTCGAAAAGAGAAAAAAGGAAATAAAGATTCTAAAAAGCATTTTGGACCGCTATATAGGGCTTAGGTCTAATCGGAAGGGTAGCCTAAAATAGGTCGAAACGATTAAGTAAACTAATGGTATAAGCTATAATTTTTATATAATTAATAACCTAAAGTTCTTTTTCCGGGAGCCTGATTTAAATAAAATACGGTATAACGATTGGACCCGGAGCGTTATATACCTAGGAATCTTTAGTACGAAAGCGAAAAAGCAAATTAATATAAAAAAGATATTTCGGGGGATCCGATTAGAGTTTAGAAAGCCTGATACCCCTCTTTATAAACCTTAAAAAAAATCAAATTAACCGGGATATATTTTTTTAGATATTTTTTTTCTAAAGCCCGGAGGAAAGCTTCATAAATTAAAAAGAAAAATTTAAAAATAAAAGCTTTATTTATAAGTAGCTTAAACCTAAGGATTATAAGCTAAATAACCGCTATTATCTTATTCGCAAAAAAGATATAAACCTAAAGCAATTTATTTATAAAGAAAAGCTCCGAAAAAAGAAAAATATTAATTTAAATAAAAATTCGGATAAAATTATTTTAATAGATATATCTTCCCTAACAC
This sequence comes from Ophiognomonia clavigignenti-juglandacearum, assembly GCA_003671545.1. Classification (NCBI taxonomy): domain Eukaryota; kingdom Fungi; phylum Ascomycota; class Sordariomycetes; order Diaporthales; family Gnomoniaceae; genus Ophiognomonia; species Ophiognomonia clavigignenti-juglandacearum. The sequence continues at coordinate 684 of PYFS01001826.1, read as the reverse complement.
GCTCGCTAATCCGGCTAAATTCTTTTAAGCCTATATAATTCCGATAATGAATTAGCACTATTAAATCTAATAAGCCTATTATTCGGCTTTTAATCAATATTACCGTAGATAGAGATTATATTACGCTTTTACTTTATTATACCCTTAACTTTTAAAATTAGGAAAAGCTATTAAATACCCCCGCAATACGCGAATTTACCTAAGAGGAGCAAAAAGAAAAAAAGGTTAAAAAGGCGGCTAAAAAGGTTATATAAAAGGGGGAATAGGTTATAGGTGGATAAGAAGTAAATTTAGTTCGAAATTCTTCGATAAAAGCTTTAAATCTCGAAGGGTGGTGTATGCTAGGGCAAGGTATGGAGGGAGTACCTAGGGGGTGGGGATAGGGTGTCTTGGGCTTTGATCAAAGTAGGATCACGGGTATAAAATAATCAGGATGGTGATTTTCTTTTTAGGCCTTAATTTTAATTTTGGTATTTATTTTCTCTCTTTCGTTTTCACAATCTGATTTTTATGCCCCCAACTCTGATTAGAACGTGACTATTCCAAATTACGATTTTTGTGTACTTTTAAGCTTGTGTGTACCCCGATTCCGATTCTCCCTACCGGTTTCAGCAGCGCCGTCAAGTCAGACGTCAACAACGTCTTTTGGCGAGTCCATTGCGTAGGCCCTACTGGCCATGCTCT
>PYFS01001798.1:0-65196 GCA_003671545.1 Ophiognomonia clavigignenti-juglandacearum | reverse complement strand
TGCGGGGGTGTTTTTTGTGGGGGAGGGGTTTTTGGTGGGGGGGGGGTGGGGGGGGGGGGGGGGGGGGGGGGGGGGGGTGGGGGGGGGGGGGGCGGAAGTTTTTGTGAATGACTGCTGCTGGGGCGGGTGGAAGATGGGTTTCTAAAGGCAGAGAGTAGTGGTGGATGTGTGTTCGGTAGTGCCTGCCTGGACTGTGAACTGCGAGCGAAAGGGAGGAAAGGGGAGTGCGCGAGCCCAGCCTCGTTTCCTCTTTCGGGTGTTGTGGATATGGAAGCATGATGTTGCCAAACCCAAGATCCAACCACCGGCTCGCGAACTCGCAAGATTCCACACGTGCCCGGCTCCCCACAGCACGCAAGACCGACACACCGACCGCCAGTAGGCATGTTGACAAATCATGATGGCCGCATCGAGGCATGGTCCCACAAGAGTGCAAGGGCACCCGAATCCGAAGCCGTCGATTCCAAGACAAAATGCACGACGGCACGAGGGCAGAATCTTGGCTGTGAAGAGGTATAAAGAGCACAGGGAGAGCCACAGAGAGAAGTAGAAGATATTCCAGCATCTCACATACCTTTGCTATACGACTGGCTGGGGTCACTCTGGACGAAGGTCAAGCTCTTGCTGGGTGACGCCTCCTTGTTCTTGCGCCAGTAAGTGCTGAACGTGGGCCGCTGGTCAGGAGAGCCAGACATCTCGTCTCGCGTTATGACTTTACTGGTGTGGGTTTTAGTACTGCGGATGATGATGAGGGACAAGACGAGAGAGGTATGAAGAGCAAAAGAGAAGATACTCGTCCTACACTTAAGACCCTGGCTGACAACACCGAGAGGAAGACGAACCATCGCCACCTATATACTCGCCTCAAACCGCGCCCCGACTCTCGCCATCCGCTTCCCACCCTCGGCCAGGCTGAATAAGACCGTTGTCGCGACGCACCAGACCACGCAAGAGGCGAGCCCCATCCTTGCTGCACCGCAGAGCAAGGAAACAGAAAAAAGGGAAAAAAAAAGCCGACGCCAACACGATCCATCTGGCTCTACTTCCCCACGAAAGAGCGGTGCGAGCACTGCGAACAAAGGTGGTCGAGCCCATGCTCCTCCCCATCGTGATGGGCTCGTGATGCCATTTTGGGACACGCGCCTTACCCCATCGGGTAATCTGGTTATTCAGGACACGCATTGGCAAGGGCGCGTCAGCGAGGCATGTGCGACGCTCCTGCGGGGCCCAATCACCGATTGCGAGCCGCCCGGATTGCGCTGCGCGGGTCTGGGATGCGGCTATGCACCTGCGGCCGCTCCTCTTCTCTTGTTGGATCCCCGGGATTTGGGTGGTGTGGTTTTGTGGTTTTGTGGTTTATCTCCGGTTGCACTACCTTTGGGAGAGAAGGGCGTGGAAACGTCAACTATAGGCCAGATACGGGGAAGAGTGGAAAGAAAAGTTGAGATGAATTGTTCTTTCCAAAGCCCAGACGACCACTTGAGGAGAAAGAGAAGCACGTGAAAAGCATCATCGATGCCATAGCGGGACGGTACAGTGGCTGTGAGGAGGCTCTCACGCCGAGTATTGTCCGCCACGGTCTTCTTCTGGAGTCTGAGGATCACCAGCTTGTCCTGCTATTAATGCGGCTGTGAGCAGAGATTTCCACACTATTGTACTGCGGATCTTTCGAGTTCTTGGCTATGACATTGCGATTACTGGGACAGCGCCATGCTTCTCGTTCGGAATTCGAGGTTGGGGCTGATCTATTGGTGAGTTGACCTCAGCTAAATTAACCCAGAAATACTCGTATGCACCGCGTCTAGCAAAATCGCATCGCTCGCGCTCAGATGCGAAGCAGAGGCACCTTCCCTTTGAGTTGTGTTGGTATTTGTGGTTTCATAGCGGATAGACCTCACACCTTGGCTAACTTGCCAGTGCCCCAGCTCCCGACCAGCGCCATGGCCTTCTCGTCCCCATCGCGGACCCGCTCATCGCGCAGCGTGTCCGCGAGACACCTCCACGGCTCGCGGCTTCCGCCCCATTTCAACAAGTTTTCCTTCAACTGCTCGCCGTTCTCACGATTAACGGCCGCGCCGTTTTGCCCAGATTGAAACACCTCGCTCCAGACCCTCTCGGCGAGCACGCGGTCAAAGAGGTAGCTGTAATATGTGCTCCCGTACCCAAATAGGTGGCCAAAGAAGCCCTGCCATCTGCATCCGGGCGGATCGGCAGGCGTGTTGCCATATTCGAGCTGCAGCGAGCGGTACACTTCGGTGGAATCAAACTTGTCCGAGGATACCCGGGAAGAGTGGTATTCTTGGTCTAGCATGGCGAGCAATATCTGGTTTTCGTTGTCGGTTCCTTCAAAGCGATGGGCCTGGCGCAGTTTATCGACGACCATCTGGTAGTTCAGAGGCTCATCAGTCTCGTAGTGTCGGGCAAACAAGCCCAGAACATCAGGGTCGGCGCAAAAGTGTTCCATTAGCGTCGACGGCAACTCCGCCAGGTCTGTCGCACAGCGTGTGCCGGACACGTTCTGCAGGGACGTCCTGGCCAGGATGCTATGAATTGCGTGGCCCATCTCGTGGAACAGCGTTTCGACCTGACCGTACGTCAAAAACGCCGGTCTATCTCCCGCTGCATCGCTTTTGGGGAAATCACAGACAAGCGCAATGGTGGGCAGCTGCTTCAACACGCCATTGTGCCCACGCGACATAGCCATGCCGTCGTTTGTGGCTTCTTCGGAGGAGGCGAAGTCCGGTATACCAGCTGCGGCTTGCGATAGTGCTGACGCCGCCTCATCGAGCTCGCGGCTTGCAATCTCGCGTGAGCACCGCACGGTAAAGTGGGCTGGGTTGGGGGACTTGTCCCCTCGGTAGAAGAGGTCGCAGTACAGGACTGCCACATGACCATCTGTATCCGATATCACATCCAGCCGCCGCACATCCGGATGCCACGTCTCGCCTGGTAGCGTCTCTTTGGGCACGAAGCGCATGCCGTATAGGCGGGTGAAAAGTCTAGACAGCCCCTGCATCACTGTACCAAGTGAGAAGTAGGCAGAAAGGAAGTCGTCCCGGCGTGTTTTCGATCTTTCCTCTTGCCGAACCATGTTCATGTAATAGTCCTTGTCCCAGGGTTTCAAATCGGTAGAAGATGAGCCTGTAGTGGACTGTTTGAGAGCCAAGATGTCTTTCATCTCGCTTTGAACTAACGGCGCATTGTTCTTGACCAAAGCTCTCAGAAAGTGCTGCACCGACTCGGGTGTTTTGGCCATCATCCTGTCCCGCAAAGCCATGTGACCGTAGCTTTCAAATCCTGACAGTTCGGCCAGCTCCACGCGGAGCTTCAACAGATCCTCCAAACGCCGAACAGTCTTTGCCGAAGCCGTTCGTGACGCGTAGTAAATTGCTTTCCTCGTGTCCTCGTCGTGAACAGTGCGCAGGGCCAGAGAGGCTTCTGGGCCCATAGCAGACAAGTAAAGCTGCCCTCTTCTTGTCATACTCCGCGCAAACTGTGGGTTCAACCCCTGGAATTTGCTGCTCGGAAGAGCCACCATGGGCTGCTCGGGTGCCATTTCCTCGACGAAAAGTTGACCGACATCTCCTATCCGGGATGATAGGTCGACAAATTTGTCCCTTGAGGTTTGGGGGAGGTTGACTGCGGATTTCGAGAAATCCAGTTTGAGTATTTCGGCCACAGCCTTCTCTTCGTCTGTCCACACAGCAGTGACGTCTGGATTTGCCATAGCTACCCCCAGCTGCTCATTCAGCCCCGTTGTAGTATTCAGCTGGTTCATGTACTGGTATACAATCGCCCAAGCCTCTGAGGCCGCGGCCTGCATCTGCCGGTCGGGGTGTGTCACGCGGACGAAGTCGGACAGGTCTATCACTCGGCACAATAGATCTGAAAGCCTGTCCATGTCGCGAACAATGTCTTGATATTCGGTCAAGGTGCTTGCTGTCAAGACTCTTTGGACAATAGCTTGTGCACGTGCCAACGAGACTTGGGCGAAGGCAAGGAAGCCTTCGGGTTTGGTGAGGTAGGCATTTCGGAAGAGACCGACTCGCGGCTTGCTCTTGGATGAGCTGGAAAAGACGCGCCATGCTGATGATGAGTCGAAGATCTGGCGGAGGGTGGTATCGTCGTGTTTAACGTCGGGCGTGTGTTGAGCAATGGACGCCAGTATGGACTTCGGTGGCGCGGGAGGGGGGTAAATTTCGGCCTCGGCGGTCGTTTCGGTGGCGGATGTATGCTGCCATCTTCGAGCAAGAGTCTGTGCTATTCGTGGCTGGTGCGCTTCACGTTGCAGGCATCGTGAACAGGTCCATGATGCTGACGCTACGGCGCGCCGGGCGAGTTTGATCATGACTGTAATGTGAAAGTGTCTTGTAGCAGCAGCATGGTTCTGACGGTACCAAGGTAGATCAGATAGCACCAGAAACTGCCAGGACGAGTGCAGGAGCTTGGGAAGAAGATGGCATTGTGGCGTGGAAGAGAAAGATCGCCTCTTTGTGTATCTTTTGCGCGATAGTGTCTTCGGAAGGGTACCTATCGAGGCTGCCGATCTTAGGCCCGGAGCGGCCCCCAATCGTTCACCCTGACCCCTGTCATGACGAAATGGCAGCAAATATTTCGGCGTGCAGCTCCCCGGGAAGAGCCGAAACCAAGTCTACAGCGGTTCTTCAATTTCACGACCTCACTTCTTGAGCTGCGCGTATTTTGACGGCAACCGACAGCATCAAACCCTCTCCACCACCGCGCCACGTTCGTTCCACTGCCTCAACCCCTTCAATCGAGGTGAGAATGGCCGCGAGAATACTGCTGCAACGGGTAGGAAGCCTCTTCACTCTTCAATTGCATCAGCTGCGCCCCGAGCCTCGCTAATAACCCTCTTTAATCCTCGCAGCATGCAGCCCCGTTGACAGCCACCCTGCTGGCCGCCGGCGTCGTCTTCAACCCACGAGTAGCACACGCCGAGGCTCCAGAATCATACAACTCGGTACGGGTTATACACGAGCCCCCGAGGGCCAAGACTGTTCTATTTTCTAACCCAGCCCACACAGCTCAAGAAGCCCATATATGACGACCTCGACAATGTCCCCACCACCGCAACTCTCCCACCGCCGAAGCCCGCCACCCCGTCAGAAGGATCATCCACAACAACCAACACCCTCGCTGCCCCGGTAGCCCCAGCCTCGCCATACCGCCCCGAGGCCGCCGTCACCCACGGGCCCACCCCGACCGACCGCCTGGCCGTATACGTGCGCGACGCGCGGCTCTTCCTGTACCGCCACGCGTGCAGCGCCGAGGACGCCATGAACCGCACCATGTCGCGCGCCTTCCACCTCGAGAAGTCCTTCACCGACACGATCGCCTCGCTCGCGCCGCCCGCCGAGTCCGGCGAGACGCTGATGCCGGGGCTGGTGTACGTGCTGGTCGCCGCCATGGCCGGCAGCATCGTCACGCGCCGCAGCAACATCCTGCTGCGCGCGACCGTCCCCGCCGCGTTCGGCGTCGGCATGGGCTGGACGGTGCTGCCCGTCACCATGCGCAATGTCTCGGACCTGGCGTGGACGTACGAGCAGCGGTTCCCCGTGGTGGCGGACTCGCATCTCAGGACGCGCGAGGCGTGGGCGCAGAGCATCGACTTTGTGAAGGCGCATAGAAGGGTTGCGGGCGAGATGGTGGATGAGAAGGTGAAGAGTGCGCGGGAGACGGTGGAGGATTGGGTCAAAAAGGGCAAATGAACCTGGTTGAGGGTTGGCAGGTTTTGGACTGCCTAGGTAGAGGGATAGCCGCTAAGCAGCCTGTAAAATTCACACGGTATAGAGACTCTTCGTCAGTGCTAGGAGAGGAAGGCTACAATGATCATGATCGGCCCCAGCTCATGGACATACCGAGGCGACCTGTCAATGATTTACTATCCGGCACTGCCCGACCCTGCGCACGATGGTGAAAGGCCTTAACTTGAGATGCAACAATGTCTTCGGCAATATCTAGCTGTAGCATCGATGGCGATCAGGAAAGCGGTATGTTGACATCTAGAGGCCTGGCACTCCAAGGCCCCTCGATGCTTCGAGCGATAGGATCGAGTAGATATCGACACCATTGGAAATGAATTCGCAATGTCACCGGATAAGTGATTATGGTATTGTCTACACGTGTAATTAGGCAGGTGCGTAGCTAGATGTCCCTGAACATGCTCTGGTGTATCTGGTATCAACTGCAGGATAGGCGTATATACAATACAAAGGAATATAAAGGTAGTGTCGACACTCCTCCCAGCAACCGGCGGGTATCAGGCAGGGTACTTCAGGACAAGGGCGGTATGGTCTAGGGGTCTAACCTCTCACCATTCCCAATCCCGAAAGGGTAGATTATATTTTTTTTTTGCCGTTCCGTTGAGTGTGTGAGTTCGAGTCCTAGTTTTCCCTTCTTTTTCTCCCCTCCTCTTCATATGTGTAGTGAGAGGCTCCATCCACAACTGTGTATGTGGCGTTGCAAGACCATTTGTCCCAGGTGTTGTCGATATACAATTTCCTTCCCTTCACAAAAGAATACTTAGGTATGGCCTCCATGTCCTCGCGCAATGCATGGGTTTATGACGACCTGCATAAGGGGCCGCAGCATACGATGACCCGGAGTCATCAGCAGAGACACTTCCTCTAACTTGCTTACTCCATCTTTTTTCTCTTGCCAATGTGACTGCTCCGTTCTCAAGTCAACCAAGACATAAACGGATGAAAAAACATATGAAGAAGAACAAGTTGAGTATCTGGGGTATCAATGAGGATTTACTCCAACCCATCGTGATAGACGCCATTCTATGCACCACTCTCCTTCCTCCGTTCAAGGACCTTCATAACATCAGAGATGTTGTTCCCGTCTCCCTTCCTCTTCTTACCGCCTCGCTTCCGCTTAGCCTTGCCCCCTCCACGCTCATCATCGTCGTCGGCATCATCCCCACCCCACGCAGACAACTTGGTCCTGCCATCGTCCTCCATGTCCTCTTCGTCCTGCAAGCGATTCGTTCCAAAGCCCATGTCCATATCGGCGTCGTCTCTCTCCGCGCTCGCCATCATCTTCTTCAGCCTGGCCTGCCGGTCGGCCTCCTTCTGCTCCTCCTCGGACTTGGTCTGCGCATTGAGCGTCTTGGCCTTCTTGAGGGCCGCCAGTACCGAGGGATCGTTGAGAGCTGGCCCGCTGAGCGTCTGCTCTGATATCAAGCTGGATTTGAAATAGTTGCGTGGGTGTTGTGCGGTTTGTTGTGGCTTTGGTGGAGGGGCCATGGCACCCTTGGCTGCTGCGGCCGGCGGACTTTCTGGATCGACCTCGCCCTCGCTTCTTGGTGAGTGACTGCCGGTGAATTTTGAACGGTCCGCTTTCTTAGCTTCATCGCCAGACTCGTCGTCGTCCGAGTCCGAGCCAAGACCTTGTAGGGGATCGTAGTCCGACTCCACGTCCGAGAACATCTTGATATCCTCCTCTTGCTTCTGCTGCTCTTCCTCCATTTTCTTCTGATAGAATTCCGGCACGTCCATACCAAGTACCTCAGCGTCAGCAGCAACTTTGAAAGCTTCACGCTCCTTCTCCACCTCCGCCGCAACCTTGCGGACCTTGCGCCTTTCGTTGCCGTCCTCGTCGACAATGATAAGTACCTCCCTGCCCCTGGCGTCGCGCTCGATCCGCGAGCCCGGCTCCTTCTTGGCGCCGATCTTCTTGAACCTGCTGCCCAGCTGATTCGCCTTTGCAGCCTCGCGCGCGGCCTTCATCTCCGCGAGGATCTGGTCGCGTGACCGCTTCTGTCCGGGTACCAGCGTCGTCGTAGCTAGTTGGCCCTTCTTCTTGGCCTTTTCCTTCACGACTGCCTCCACCGCCTTGTCTTCGAGCTCCTCAAACGCATCGTCCACATCTTCTCCGGGTGGTTCACCCTCTGCATCTTCTTCTTGCTGCGCTTCCACGGGCGCGATCTTGTTCTCGCCGAAAACATCCTCACCCTTCCGAATCCGCTCCAGCAGCTTGAAGTCCAGTCCCTTGATCAGGTGTGTGCTCGACAAGTCGCCGCCTGCGATCTCGGCACTTAATTTTTCAAACGTCGCCCGGTCGATATCCTCTTTCTTGTACGACTCCTCGAGCGCCTTGATCCGCGCGGCCTTGTCATCCTCTGCGTCTGCGTCCGCGGCGGCCTGTCGCTCTTTCGCGCGGTCGACGTAGCCCTGGGCGAATCGGCTGCCTTTCGGGGCTGAGGTTCGGAACTTCTTCTTTGCTTGGTCCGGGTTGTCGCGCTCGGCTAGTTGGCGGGCGAACTCGTTGTTGCGGCCACCTCCTGCAACGGATCGTCTGGAAGAGAAGGAAAGAGGGCAAGTTAGCTGGGTGAACAGTATACAGAGCTATGAAGAGATGTGCCTTACGGTGTCATCGGTATGCTGGACTTCAGTCGTGAACCCAAAGCTGAGGATGGTGTTGCGCTTCCATTGCCTTTTGGTGACGATGCTGCGCCATTCTGCCCCGATGCCTTGGCTGAGTTGGCGAGCAGCAGCTTCCGAAACTGCTCATTGTTCATTTTGACAGTCCGATTTCCCTTCCAAAGACTGGGCGCGAAGGAGTGCGCGGGTGAGCTGGAAGGAGTTTGGACGAGCGCAAGAAAATTGTACCTACTACCTGTAAATCCTCAAGATAGTATTCGCATGTGAAGAGACAATGACGGGCAAATCTGTCTCGGTTCCAGAGCGCCGTTTGTGAGCGGAACTCGATGACTGTGAGCTCAGCGGTCTAACTCGAGTTAGTTTACCCTAACCCTGAGAACCGAACTCGAGGCACTTTACGCGCCCTAACTGGAACGTCACCGCGTCTTGATGCGCGCTCAAAGCGGCGACATTCACTCTCCAAAACACATCTCTTAACCACGCCAACTCTTGGATACAGCTGACCTGCAAGACTTAAATGCTGAGAGAGGCTGATAATCTCCTGTATCGTCATTGCAAGGAGCACCTCTTCTCGTTATCGATACGGATGGAGTTCTGGCGCCGCACATCATGAATCTCATCACATCACGGCATTTTCGGCCTGGCGCATCAAGCAACAAGAGCCAGCAGTAATAACCGCATCAACCTTTGTCAAAATGGGCAGTCGCCTAGAAAAGAACTCCAGCGCAGTGCGCAAGCGCATCTCAGAGCACACCTTCTCGGACGAAGCGGGCGAGGAATACGAGGGCTCTGCCTTTGGCGGTTTCAATGACTACTTCCGACGCAAGAAGACCAAGCTCCAAAACCTGGACGCTGAGCTCCGTGAGGCCAGCGAAAAGCCTCCCATATTCAAGGGAATTGTAGCGCACGTGTCTGGCTACACGCAGCCGCCGCTGCACGTTCTGCACAAACAACTCGTCGAGTATGGCGCCGGCTACCTACAGTATCTGGACGGAAAGACGATGGCGACACACATCATCGCGTCATCGCTGACGCCCAAGAAGGTCATCGAGTTCAAGGACTATCGCATGGTCAAGCCGGCGTGGGTGGTGGATTCGATCGCAGCGGGCAAGATGCTCCCGTGGACGGAGTATCGGGTGGTTGACGAGGGCTCACGGCAGAAACTCATCAAGTTTGACGGCGGGAAACTGTCTTCGCAGGTCAACACGCCGCAGCGAGGCTACAAGGAGCAGACACAGAACAGTTTCTACACAGCTCAGTTCAAGAGCTCCGCGAGCCCTGCCGCCAGCGTCGGGGGCACTGCATCAGCATTCCACAGACCTGCATCCTCAAAATTTACGCCTTCGAAATTACAGCCGGTAGAGAGCATTGACGATGATTATGACGAGGAGGTAGTGAGTAGGCAGGGGGAAGCAGAGCTGAAGACGTCGTCTCCAACTCCGGCACAGCAACCTCGTGAAGACGACATGGACGATGACGACTTTATCGCACAAGAAATGCAACTAGACGAGCTGGAGCCGGAAGCTGAGCCCGTGAACCCTCAAGGACGCAATCCGAGAGACAACGAGGAGTCATCAGATAAGGCCACAGACGACAAACAGAGCCCTCCAAAGAAAGCCATGACATCTGAAGAGCACAACGCATGGCTTCTTTCCGACCCGAGAATGAGAAAATCTTCGACGGCCAATCCTGACTTCATCCAGCAGTACTACGCGGAAAGCCGGCTGCACCATCTCTCCACCTGGAAAGCAGAGTTAAAATCAAAGATGCAACGGCTGGCCAACGAGAAGGGACCTGGCTCGAATAAGCGCCGCCCTGGGTCTCGACGTTATATCATGCATGTGGACTTTGACAGCTTCTTCTGTGCCGTCTCACTGAAAAGTGCGCCAGAGTACGCTGATAAGCCGACAGTCGTGGCTCATGGCACTGGGACAGGGTCCGAAATAGCTTCATGCAACTACCCGGCCAGAAAGTTTGGTGTGAAGAATGGCATGTGGATGAAGCGTGCTCTGGAGCTGTGTCCGGACCTGAAGGTTCTGCCTTACGATTTCCCCGGATACGAGGACGCCAGCAAGCTTTTTTACGAGGCGATTGTTGAGGTGGGTGGAGTTGTACAGAGCGTCAGTATTGACGAAGCGTACGTGTTGCTGCCCTGATTCCCATCTCCTCGCACCCTTTCCAGTGACTTCACACTCTTCGGACGAAATTTAACGCTCAACAGACTGGTTGATGTCACGAGCTTAGTCTTGAGCTCTTCGGGATCGGATGGCCATGGTGTCTCAGATGGAAGTATTTGGAGAGAGCAGGAAAAGGCCGATGCCCTGGCTGCAGAAGTCAGGGCACGAATTCTGGACAAAACTGGTTGCCATGTCTCTGTTGGCATTGGAGGCAACATTTTGCTCGCCAAGGTTGCTCTCCGTCGAGCCAAACCGGCTGGACAGTATCAGATCAAGCCAGAGGAGGTGCTTGATTTCCTCGGAGAACTCAAGGTTGAGGACCTTCCCGGTGTGGCCTACAGCATAGGCGGGAAACTTGAAGAGATGGGCATCAAACTGGTCAAAGACATCAGGGACACTTCTAAAGAGCGACTAGTTTCTGTGCTCGGGCCCAAGACGGGCGAGAGACTGTGGGAGTACTCCAGGGGCATTGACCGCGTCGAAGTTGGCGATCAGCCAGTGCGCAAGTCCGTCTCTGCAGAGGTGAATTGGGGTATTCGATTCCTCAACCAGGAAGAGGCCGAGCATTTCGTGATGGATCTCTGCAAAGAGCTGGAAAGGCGGCTACTTAACGAAGGTGTCAAAGGCAAGCATTTGTCCGTCAAAATCATGCGCCGTTCTCTGGATGCACCGCTGGATCCGGCGAAACATCTAGGCCATGGGAAGTGCGACACTTTCAACAGGAGCACAATATTCGGTGTTGCCACGCATAGCGCACAGACAATCGGCAAAGAGGCTGTGTCCATCCTTCGTCAATTCAAATTCAGCCCTGGCGACTTGCGGGGACTTGGTGTTCAGTTGCAGAAATTGGAACCACTCAAGCCATCGGGAGCACCTGACGGAAGCCAGAGGAGGCTCGATTTTGGCGCCTTTGGTGCAAATGCAACAGGCTCGACCTCGAAGAAAGCATCTGCGCCCCAGTCAAATGGCGCCGATGACATCTCAGACTTTGGCAGTCCTGAGCAGTCAAACAAAACCAACCACAAGGCAACACGAGAGGTGACCGACGACCCTATCGCTGAGGACCCCATCACACCTCAAAAACCAAAGCAGCGATCCATCCACCCAGCCCTGGCCCTGGCCCGGGCGAATGAGGCTGACGAGTTGGCGCAAACGCCACTGAACATGATGGGAACCCAGTTCATCATGCCCAGCCATCCCGATGCTGCTGTCATAGCAGAGCTGCCACAGGATATCCGTAGCAAGCTCATGGCCCAACAAAAACGGCAAAAGACCAGCACTCCGGTGACACGAGAGCCTTCTCCAGCGGTTCAAGGTGAGGCATCTCGTCCAGCATCTCGGGGTCAGAGCCCCGCGGCGGCGGACAACGAAATACCACCCGATATCGACCCTGAAGTCTTCAATGCCCTCCCGGACGACATGAAGGCTGAGATCCTAGCATCGTATGCGCCACAGGGTGCGCAACATGCGCCTCCGCCTCAGTCGCCACGACGAGATAGGACGATCCTTCGTCCACAGCCTAAGAAAAGCCCCTCCAAAAGAGGACGCGGTGGCATCCGGGGCATGCTCAGCAGGAACCGCGAGATCCAACGCGACGCCAAAGCAGGTCGGGTGCAGACTAACTTCATGACAGGAGTTAACCGGCGAGCGGCTGTCGACAACGCAGCCGCCGGGGAGATCGAGGAGCTAGACCCGGCCTTCTTAGCTGAGCTTCCCGAGGAGGTTCGTCGAGAAGTGGTTGAGGACCACCGCCGGCGCAAGCTCGCTCAGAAGGCCGGATTAGGCCTGAACTTGCAAGCTCGGCGGGGAGGCGCAATGAGACCGAGGGAGGCCGCCAGCGCAGGACAGACGACCATTGCGTTTCCAAAGGCCCCGTCCAAGGTCGCCTTCACCGCGACGTCGCTTACTTCTGTGCAGGAGGTGAAGGACATGCTGAATGCGTGGCACCGGGAGACGGAGGACGAGGGCCCGCATAGTGCGGATGTCGAGGTCTTTGAGAAGTATCTGGCGCGTGTGGTCACTGAAGAGAGGGATATGGAGAAGGCGAAGAAGTTGGTGAGATGGCTTGATTGGATCATTGAAGAGGATGAACTTGAGGATGGCCATAAGGGGAGAGAGGGGTGGAGGGAGGCGTTGGCTGGTGTCAAGAGAGCGGTGCAGTCTGCTTTGCAGGCGAGAGGATTGGGTGAAATGGTGTTTTAGGATTCCGGTATGCGTGGCGTTTGGGCAGGTCATCGGGGCAAGGTTGGATCATAATTCATTTCGGCCTTTAGTGCACATCTCGGGTGCTAATCTGTCCGCGGCGCAATTAACTCGACACAACCGCTTCACTTACAGCATCGTCACGCAACAGCTTGACCATATCCAGCGAATCCGCAGGTTGACACGAGCCTTGCAAAAGCTGAGGCCGTTCTTCCAGGGACAATCATCACGCACGCGGACTTTGTGCGGGCATGGAGGAGGGGTAAGTGCTCAAAGATACCCCGAAAATTGGCTCACGCGTGAACCAACGATCATCTTCTCCCGCCTTGGCTTGCTCCAATTACCTGCTTGGGCGCAGCAGCATCAAGCATCAATGGCTTGGAGTTTGGAGCTCACCCCTCATCAATGCCGAAACGAAACAACTGAAGCGGGCAAGTATGCTACCCAACAGAGGATGATCCCCCGCACTCGTTTGCATCCTTTGCACAATTCCTCTTCACCTCACAAAAAAAGAAAAGAAAAGAAAACCACCACATACAAATCTCACGATGGCAGTAGAAACGTCACTCGACCCGCAACCACCTAGCAGCACCGCCGCGCCGGCGCAGGCGCAGACCCAGACACAAACCCCCTCCTTCCGCACAATCCCCTTCCACAACAACGCCCTCCTCCGCCAAGCGGCCACAATGCTGCGGCGCGTGTGGCTCCTCGACCCGCCGCTGTCGCACGAGGAGCTCGCCGACCCGGCGACGGTGCAGGAGTGCTTTCGTGCGATCTGCGGCGCCATCGGCAGCGGCATCGAGGCTGACGGCGACGAGTCCAAGTGGGATCATGAGCTGTGGCGCAAGCACACGCAGTTCAAGCTGCTCGACCCGGTCGTTACGGCGGGCAAGGGGAAGGGAGAGGGGAAGGAGGAGGAAGAGGCGGGGGATTTGAGTAGTGTGGTGTCTCCGTGGCGGGAGGAGATCTACGATATTTATCGGCAGTATGTATTCTTCGATATCGCGGGATTGCGTGGTATGAATGCTAACGCTCCCAACCCCCGCACAAGCGTATTCAGCGACCTCTGGCGGGCCCTCGTCCAGCAGACCGCGGCCGCAGGCGACGAGCACCCGGGCCAGCTGGGGCGGTACGACCCGAACCAAGGCAACGCGGTGACGCTCGTCGTGCTGCCGCAGCCGACAGCAGAAGATAAGGACAAGAAGAAGGCCGACAAGACGGCGTTTACGACCGACACGTTCCTGTATCCCGTGTGGGTGCACCCACAGGCCGAGGTCACGTTCGCGACGCCTGACGGCAGCGATGATGGTGCGGAGCATGTGTGGGTCGCGCGTGAGGAGGCGACGTGGACGACGGGGCTGTGGGTGCGCGCGGGACGGGATGTTGTTCTCACGACGGAGATGGTGGGTGATGGCAGTGTGGGAGAGGGGGAAGGGATCGCGGCGGTGTTTGTTACGGGGCATTGTGAGGCTAAGGGAGGGGGGCTGGGTGTCGAGAAGAAGGACACGGCGCAGGATATCACGGTCAGCGAGGGAAAGGCGGCGGCGGCGGAGATGGATTCGGGTTCTTGAGGTAGGGCTAGATGGCTCAAGCTCAGTTGAGACCTTTTCGGGGACGATTAGAAGTTCTCATATTGGACGGTAATCAGCCTAGCATTCGAGCTAGGTTGTTTGGTCAATATGGTCCTCGACTACGCATGCACTAGCACTACTGTAGTAGGTGGCCTTAAGTTCTGCGTGTGATATCAAGATCTGAAACTAGTGCTGGAAGTTCTTTACTTAACAGCAGCATCCATCCATTGGGGGCTGGGTCTTTCAGGCTCTTCGGTTCCATTTCTTCCCGCACAGATCTTGAAGCTTAACGAACTTCCAAACTCCTCTCGCAACCTACAATCGAAAGCGGCCCCGAGTCATTCCGGACACCAGAGTGGGACTTCTTCGAGGTCGAGGATACATCGCAATTTTGGTGGACTTATGGTGATGCCGATGAGCCGTTCGATGCACAGTTTGGTTTTTTCGAGGAGCTTTTCATGTATTGGAAGACATATGATACGGCTCACGAATACGTGTTCGAGTGCAAAGACGGAACATGTGGCCAGGGACTGACACAAATATTGATTCTGGTCAAATCCGGGGTGCTGGCTTGCTAGAAGTGGCGTTCCAGTTAATACAAACTTGTAGCCTGAGTAAATTGAAGGAGATACTTTGGTTAAACACCTCCCAGTCTGCATCGCCAGTTGCACCAGTTGCACTTTCGTCGTCCTCAAAAAAAGACTCGTGTCTACCGGCCTTTCTGATGTGGTTCAACGTGCCGTGCCAGCCTTTGACTTTCCCGAGGTCGCCTTGCTAGCCCTCAGTCACCATTGCCGAAGGCGACACCCTCTCCAGTGCCTCGTTCGCCTTCCGTCTTGCCTCGTGGGCCTTCCTGCGGTGCTGGTCTCTGAGCGACTTCTGCTCTTTCCTCTTCTCCATGACTTCCTGGAATCTGCTTGCTGTGTCGAGATGCGATGGGAGGTGGAAGGTCACTTTCCTTCGAGCATTGCTTGTGGGTATGTGATGATGATCTGAGGTTGCAGAACTTCCAGAAGCTGTGAGTGTGTCGTCCATTGTGGTAAGTACGAGGTGATTGCTCGAGATCTGAGGACACATAGGAGAGAGTGGAGAGCTTTCGAATACTACAGTCAAATAGAAATATTACTGCAGAATTGACGCCAAAGCGAAGACCAAAGTTGGTCTTATATCTCGGTCGGCCGCTTCGGCTGGCCGTCTCGAGCCGTGAGTCGTCCGCGGGTCAAGATTCTCCCTCCAATCACCCGGGATTCACCCCAAAGTAGAAGCATGTGAGGCATAGCATATGAGCTACAAAGCCCACTTGTCCTGGGCCAAGACTCGCCAACATCATCTGAATCAAGAAACATAAAGTGACAGCGGCACAATGCAAGGAGATGACTCCTGGTCACCAAGCGACAGCGCAGGGCGAATCACGTAACAACAATGCTAGCTGGCCGCCCGTATTCCAGATGCGCCGTGCGAGTTGTCATGCAAAGTGGCACGTTACAAGGCTTACGCTGGGTGGTCAGCGAGGCCCCGAGGCGACGAGACACGTGCATAGGCTTTGTCTCATGGTCCGATGATATCCCGGCAGCTGGACCCCGTCACACGGCCACGCAGTGTAAGTATTTTTGTGAGATGGAATCCATGAGCTGCGAGGGTCTGGAACTTGGATGGATCGAGCACAAGCGGCGGATGACAATGGATATATCAGTGCCAGTGAATTCGGTGTCCGCGTTACCACACGGCCAGATCGTCCGCCTGCAAGATGACCGATTCCATCTCGAGCTTCTAGTATATTTCCGTCTAACCAGAGCGAATCTGAAGCGGGAGCTATCTACAAATTTACGTCTAGTACAAACAGATGCGCACATCTAAACCTGTAAACGAATAAGTACATGTGCCCAGACCAGAAGAGAAACGCCGAGAAATCAGGATATCAACCCCACAACATTCTTCCTTGCCTGCCTGTTCTTGCTATAACTCCATGCGCCAGCGTTTCCTTCGTTACACAACAGGATCCGGACCCTACATGCTGCAACACCCTCTAACAACCGAAAAGCCCCCAAGGCGGGGTTCGACCCAGCCAAGAGAGCGAAAATCCGCCTCATCGCGGGCCGTATCTGGGCGATCTCGCGCCCAAGCAGGAGTAAAGACCGAAAGAATGTGGCCACGTAGGTCCCAGTCCCGTACACACGCTGCCGCAACGTGTACCCAACCGGATGGACGATCCGACAGTGGACCGGTGCGGACAAGCCCGCGATCCCGGATTGGGAGACGCGACGCTAAATCGAGATGGCAGAGTCGGGCACCCGAAGTCGACTACCCAAAGCCGGATGCCCAAAGTCGAATATCCAAAATCGGATACCTCGAATTCGTCTACCCGCAAAGAAGTTTCCCGATTCGATTTCGGGAGACCATCACTCTGTCCCATAGACGATATCCCACAGGTAAGGTGGACTGCGTACCCCGTCTGTCTTGTGTCCAGTGACATGTCCGGTTGTGAAATCCGTCAGCCTGGCGGGGCCAACACGGAGGTGATACAGCTCCCGTCATCCCGATGCGGGTCCCGGGATGATAGCTATCGATCCCCGCTTCAGTGTCTGTCTCTGAGTGGGTTTCAACTCGATACGCTCAGCTGCAAAGATGCCGGGTGAATTGCGCACACGTGGTGCAGACCTCTTCGCATCCGTCGAATCGGTGCAGAGCAAGCCTCAGACCCCGGAGGTACCCATTCTGTCAACCCGAAATTCTCCGCTGGGGAAGAAGACTTGATCGGCACATATCCCGAGAGCCTCGGCCAGAGCCTCGAGGGAACATTTGCCTGATCCTCGAAGCAGCTCAAGGCGGGAGCGGCTTCGCAGTGCCTGCAGGTCAACTGCTGGGCTCACCCACAATGTAGGTAGCCCTGAAATGCAATGATATGTGCGAAAGACGATCGCTCATTGTCCGTACCATGCCCTGCCAGCATCAGGCCCACCGTGGCCATCCCCCTCACCACCCAAGAAGTCCATCCACGCATCGTCCATGAACTGATCCGCCGCCTCAAACGCCGGCACATTCGGCCACATCATCGGATACACGCTGTTCATCTGGGTCTGCGGGCTCTCGTCGACCGCGATGATCATCTCGTCCATGTGCTGCTGGTAGTGGCCTTGGTGATGCCCCTGGCCGTGTTGCATGTGGTTATTATGCGTACCACTGCTGCCATTGCCACTGTGGTTGCTGTTGTTGTGCATCATGTGGCTTGACATGGAAGAAGCAGGCATGTTGGTGTTTGGCGCAGCACCGCCGTTGTTCGTGTTTGGCGAGGCTTGTGGGAAGGGTGGGGGAACGTGGTCCAAATAGCGTCCGCATAGTTCGGTGATGACGCCGTAGCACCGGGCGGCGCTTACGTTTACGGGCGCGAGGGAGGAGATGGTTTGGAGGGTGGTGTTAATCTGCTGGCGCCAGTCGGCGGCTTGGTCGGACAGGGGCAGGTTGCGGAGGCAGATGCAGGGGATCAGCGCTGCTTGAAAAATGAAATATCTAACATGTACCATTAGACAGGGCGTTAGTTTCAGGGATCGGCTGGGGTATCAACTTACAATCCGTACCACGCCGCCATGCGAGTATGGTCGTTGTTGGACCAGTAGTTGCTGATCGACGTGATGGTGTATTTGGCATCGGCCAGGCAGCTGTTGTAAGCATGAAGACTGGCGGGGGAGTCTTCGTCTGGCCGCCCGTCGCGAGCCCGGAAAGCCTTGCGGATGACGAATGGTCTGTACATGATGATGCGGAAGTTGCGGTAACGCCAGCTCAAGCCGATGTGAGCGAATGTGTACTTGAGCGGGACTGTCGCGGATTCTTGGAAACAGGCCGGTATCTGCTTGATCCAAGGCTCTATACGCTCCTTGTCGAGCTCCACGAGCTCCTCGGCGCTAGGCAGCGGCTTGCCGATTACTCTCGTGTATATGTAATTCGTGGCCAGGTGGAAGGATGCTTGTATACGGACACCAGTGTATGGCGTGATGTCATGAGTCTCGGGAGGATAGCTTAGCGAATTTGGCGTGAGTTCCTAAGCAGAATGTTAGCAAGGTGGGCCGCATCTTTGGGCTGAAGTTGACAGGTGAGTTGGACCGACCCTGTCGTGAACATTCCTGGGTAGAGCCACCTCAACACCGTCAAAAGGCCAGGTCAATGGTCTGCTGAAAGTTATAGTGGCACCACAGTCAAAAACACAGAGCGACCACCAGACCCTCCGACGGATCTCCATATTCAAGGGGGATATGTTCCAGCCCTGAAACTCCTTGTGCAAGCCAAGGCCCATTGCCATCCTCACTGCCAAGCCCAGGTAATTGTACGCCGAGTTGGGTCTGTCGCGCTTTTGTTGGTAATTTGAGGTGAGCGTCAAGGCCTGAACCAGAGTCAGATTGCCGAGCTCTAGGAAATTGAAGCTCAGAATAGACCTGGCCTGCGCGAATAGTTGAAGATCGAGGTTATCTGGCGTTTTTGCTTGGCTCCAGACGCCAATTGCAGCAACGACATAGGCAAGGACAAGCCAGGAGTCTCCATGCGGGCGGGGAATGACTTCTGAGAATTGCGCCCTGAAAGTCGGCTCGTGGAGGATGGGGTAGCTCAGATGGTAGAGCTTGAAATAGCTCTCGATCATGATATCGGCGATCTGTCGGTTAGGATTGGGTTGATGAACCAGAGGAGGAAAGGCGCTCATGGACGGTCGGGATTTCACATGGGTAGGAATTCTCCTCTTCATGTTTGGTTCCAGCAGCCGTATGAAGGCAGCGCCAGAGGCTACCCCGAGATATCCGCCCTCTTTCTCACTGACTGAAAGTGAAGCCATACCGTCCAGGGCGGCATCGTCCGGAATATTGCCAGTCGGCGACATGGCCTGGGCAAGACTGGCCATATCATCCTGCTCATCCCATTCGAAGTCATCGGTGGCGGGCGGTGCTTCAAGTATGGTGGACATGCCTCGCTGGGGCACCCGGAAAGGTGCGAGACGTCCACCCTGTAGCAAATGTGGCGTATGATGGTCACCGGGCGGTTTGAGATCTGCACCCGAGGAAGCGGGCGTAGGAGCTGCACTCGGCGTAGGCGTAGATACTGCGTCATGAGGTGCATCCTCGGGAGGCTCGGTCTTCATGTGGTCCTGTGGGGTTGGGGTGTCGGAAGACGCCGAGCTTGAGCCCGGCTGGTCAAGTTTGCTGAAATCGAATGATGCGTCGCTGGAGATGGTGTTTGATCGCTGAGATGGTGACTGGTTGGGTCTGGCTGCGCCGCCTTTCAGGAGATGAGGCGGCAGGAGAGCGCGCATATGGCGAACCAACGCCTCTGCTCTTTCCAGTCTTTCCTCGACTTCGGTGAGATGTCTGGGATGAATGATTAGCTAGGCGGCGGTGTGTTTGATGAGATGAGGAGGAGGAGGGGGAGTAGGAGTGAACAAGATGAGAAACGCATGGTGTTAGTGTTGTTCATGAATCACGGGATGAGAAGACAAACTTTCTGGTGAGCGGCGTGCGTGAGTGCTTCTCATATAAACAGTGGCGGCGGTATTTCACGCAGAGATTGCATGTTGGTATGGCCTTGTTGCACTTTGACTTTCTCCTCCGGCACTCTTTGCAGGCCTGGTCAGCAAAGCCGAGGGGCGTGTCGAGGTCTCCGAACCCGGCGCCAAGTTCCAGGGCCAGATCTGACGATGCAAAGGTGGACGAGTTTGCCTCGGAAAAGCTGGCGTCGGCCGAGGGAGAATGGTCGTCCATGGTCATTGAAACGTAGTTCCGGGGCGCGTTGGTGGTGACTCTTGGTGAAAGGAGTGCAGGAGCGGTAAGAGAGTCACGGTGCGGACAAGCGTGTGACACGTTTTTGTTTTGGCGAGAAAAGGAAGCCGAGCGTCCCAGGCCCGGCTGATCTTGCGGACTCACGATACTCGCAGTGCAAGGGCCCCACCCGCTGCAGCGCCTTGCCCCATGGAGACCTGACAGGGCGGCGAAGTCGATGCTGATTGGCTGACGATCTGCAGCCGCTGATGACTGTGCAGTACCTAGGTAAGTTTGAAGACCACCTACGTCAAAATGCGAACGCCAGCTGGCCCCCACTCGACACACTGACCACGCTCATCATCCCACGCTGGATGGGTGCCAACACACTTCGTCTGCTCCTTTTTCGCTTTCCAACATGCTTTTATGTTTCTGAGGCTAGACAGAGCGAGTAGCTACCTCGCAGCGCGCAAGAGTGAAAGCATTATGTCCATTCCATTTCCATGCACCCATGTTGCTGCCCAAATCATCTCCTGGCTATTAGCATTAGCTAAAGCCTCTCAAGTCGAGTCATGGCAGCGCTCAAAGGCAACTCCGGTCCGGTCTTTGATCCCACATCGGCCTTGGAAGAGGACCCTGAAAAGACCCTGATCTCAGCCGAGCGCATACGTGACAGCCGCACTAATGCAATGCTTCACAGCACCTGGGAGCCGCCTTCTTACGGCCACCAGGGCTGCATCACGCGGCCTAATTAGGATTTGGCGTTCAGGAACAGAGCTCAAGTTGGCCAATACCCGTGGGCTTCCCATTTCAGTGGCAACCCTCCATCATTAACCTTTTTTCGCGAGACACATTTGGAGATGCCCAGGGGCAACCACCCTAGGCGGGCAGCTCGGCGGGATGTTTCATGACAAGCCTGCACCATCGCCACCAAAGTCTTACTAACTCACATTGCTTGTTCCCTACTATTCTCCCTGAGCACACGCCTGTCAGTACCACCGCTGGTCAGAGCTTGACAACTTGATGCGGTCCGCCGTTACTCGAGGACACAAGGTGGCTTCTTCATAGAGTCCGTGGCTCGTGCTGCAGGAAGCCATGGCGAAGGCGAGACAAGATCCACCTCCGCAGCCGACAGCAGTCCGCACTCCGCAATCCCCGGACTAACTGCGGATTCCCAAGCACTGTGCCCCACTCTACCCCGAGCACGTCTGTCTTCGGACCCCCCCCGGAGCCGGCAAGAACGGACTCGGCCTGCGGCGCATTTCCGTCTACTCAATTTCTCGGGTAGATGTGGCTAGTGACCGACATGCGAACCTTCGTTCCTGCTGCTGAACAATGTTCACATTTCACAGGCATCATTCTTCTGTGCTTCTGGCTTCTCGGGACGCTCCTTTCTTCTCAAGAGATTTAGTGTGGCTTGTGCACAATGAGCGACCCAGGTCAAAATCAATTTGCTCATGTGATGACGCCTCTTGGCCACCTGGGCAGCTGACACGGAGCCCGGTACGGAGCATAACTTACCCATAGACAAGCGTCTATTCAAATTTTCCCTCCTCTTCAGTACAATGGTCAGGGATGCATAAGTCCGCGCTAATATTCCTTACTTGGGTAGCCGACTACAACCGGTATGAGTATTTGACTATGGGCGTCGACTACGCGATGCGTCCGATTGCGTGCAAAATCCGATGAGGAATATCAGCGCCGGGCTACCCTTTTGTACTACTCTCGACCACTGTAAAATACAGTCCATCAGTGCATAGCCCGGTACTCGTTGCCACAATCGCCCAACTTATCATACACCGCTCTGGCCTTCGCACGGTCCGGCACATTGCCCAGCGCCACCTCATCAATCGCCGCCATATCCCCTTCATCCAGCCGGAACTTGAACACAGTCAGGTTGTCCGAGGCGTGGCTCGAGACGCCCAACCGCGTGCCAACAATAACGGCGCCCACGGCGGACTGCTGCAGGACCCACCGCGTGGCCACGTTGGTGAGCGACACGGCCGGGCCGTGCTTCTTCGCGATGGACGAGAGCGTCTGCAGGAGGATCTGGAAGTCGGACCAGGAGCCCCAGTTCTGAAGCATGTCGAAGTACTGGCGACGAGGTCAGCACGCGAAGACAGTGGTGCTAAGACACGGGCGACGTACCTTGCGTTGTGAGGGAGTCAGCTTGTTCGCTTCCGAGTAGATCTCGGGAATGGGTTGACCGAGCCATTTTGGAGAGATGAATCCTCCACACTGCAGTGGAGTGGCCCGTCAGTCAGCTCGTTGTGTGGCTCTAGCAGTCGCCGTTATTTTGGCGAGGTTTGGATGAACTCACGAAGGATCCATATGTCAGCAACTTGATGCCGTACCGCTCGCACACCGCACCCATCCTCTGAAGCGGCCTCGAATCGATCAGAGAGAACTGGATGTCACTTTTCAGCACCGACCTCATCGCCCAGTGAGGAAATAACATACCTGCACTTGGTTGGATACGAGTCCAACCTCTCCCGTCTTCTCCAAGATGTATTTGCACGCCTCCTCGGTGTGCTCCGCGTCAAAGTTACACAGGCCGATAGTCGAGACAAGCTCAGGATGCGTCTTGGTAGCCTTCACCAGTTCCACCAGAATGTCCAAATACTCTTTCGATGCGTACTATCAGGAACAACGCGTTAGCTCTGAGCCGCTTCCACCCTGCGACTGTGGTCAAACTCACATCATACCAGTGGAACTGGAGCAGCTCCACACGACCACCCAGTCGTCGAGACCGCTCTTTGATGCCCTCGAGCACAAATTCGGTCGTGACGGGGCGACCGAGCGGTCCGAAGATACACCACTTCGTAGCAGCGTACACACTATCTCGGATCTCAGCTGGGAGTCTTCTGCGAACGTCGCCATAGATGAGCTCAGCATCACCCTACACCAAAGAGAGTCAGTTCGTGGTCTACATCTCCGCCTCGACGCGACACTCACGTAATGATCCGCCATGTCAGCAGCGGTCAGTCCGTCCTCCACGAGCCCCGCCAGCGCCTTCTCCTGGCTCTCCGCGCTACCAGATCCCCACGCCGGAGACGACAGCTGCCAAAGGCCGTTGAAGAGCCTCGGCATCTGGTACGGACCGACCCGGAACGTCTCGATTTCCACCGTCCTCTTGGAAAGATCGACCGGAATCGTCTCTTCCTGCGCAGCAGACGGCGGGAGTTCCACCTCCGGATACAGAAAGCCGATGACGTCGCGGACCTGTCTCTCGGCACGAGTGAAAGGGTACTTGAGGCCAGAGGCGCCGCCATCTGAGGCGTATGTTGCACAACCGGCGAAGCTAGCTAGGAGAGCTTGCAGTGACGCTACCAGCTCCGGGGAGGTCGCGGGCTTCGACTCCTTAAGCGCTTGCACGGCTTGCACAATGTCGCCGCTGAACTTGTCAAAGACTCGGTCGAGGTCGTCGTCGGGGTACCATGTTGTCTTTGCCTGTGCGATGGCGTTGACGAAGTGGGAGAGACTTGAGATCACGTGAGGCCGCGTCAGATCACCGAGTTCCGATGCAAAACAGTACGATGATGGTGCGGGCTTACTATGGCAGTGCCTCGGTGGCAAGCTTGCTCGAGAACACGCATCGTGTCGAAGCGATGTACTCGGAGCACGCCTGGCTCACGACGCCGGGCTCGGGAAACAGCTCGCTGGGGCTAGTGAAGGCCGGTGGCGACTCCTGTAGGCGCTTGCGGATGTGCGCGACGAAGGGTTGCTGGGTAGTGGAGCCTTGGGAGACGAGGGTGCGAAGAGCTGAACGTAGAAGGGCAGGTGGCACTGCTGGCCTTGTCAGACGGTATTCTCTTCGCTTGCAACAAGTCTGCGTTTATCGTGTGACAGCTGGAACTTACGATTGGAGATGAGGACATCATCCATCATGTTCCTGCCGTGGTAATCTCTGTCAGCCTCAAAGCCATGGCCCAACAGCTAGTATCCACTCACACATGGCCTGATGCTGGCGTCATCGTGGCGACGGTTCCTTGTCGAGTCGGGAAATCAGTTCGCGATAGCTTCGTATCCCAGGACGAGAAAACGTTTGGTCCGTGATTTCTAAGATTTGACGGACCTTCTGCAACACGAGATTGTACTCAGTCGACAAACCGGAATATCCCATGGTTCGATCTCGGAACCAAGATCTCCCAAACCGTTCAAATCGGCCATCGGCGCCAAGCTTAACTTTAATTCAAATTACTGTGGGCCGTCAAAAGTCTGAGTCAGTTTTACGCGTTGACCCAATTAATCGCGTCTGCCACAAAACCACCCCCTTCAATTTTTTCCTCCTACAACCACGAAAAATGCCTTCTCCTAATAGAATGCTATCGGAAATCAATAGCAACCGTCGTCGCAACACTGAACTTACTCCTAAGCTTCGTACAGCTATTATTACAACTAAAGCGTACAATGCCACTCCCATCAAAATCCGAAGCCGCGCCGGTGTATCAAACGGTGCTATCACCCGTACACAATAACGTTAAGACAATCAACGAATTTTAACCTCAGCCCCTCGAAATTAATATCCAAAGATACTCAATACCCGAGATTTATATGCCTTTAAGTTACACATATATCGAAAGCTCCGGTCTATCTATAACAAGATCTAGGAAACACTAAATATCGAAATATCCGACTCTACCCTCTACCGCGCCCTCGCCGAATTAAAGCTATCCAAATAGTGTATAACAAAGAGAATACCGCTATCACCCGAAGATATACATTCAAAACATAAATTCTATAAAAAGTAGCTAACAGACAAGCTTCGATTATTGTAAATTAATATTTTATATTTCCCCTTTATTTTATACATAATGTTAGCTAACCTACTCTTTTTAATTTATCAATTTTAACGAATATAACGTTTAAAATAATCCTTTAAAACCTCGAAACTAAATAATTCGATACTTAAATAAATAATACCGCTACGATCTAATTAATATACAAGGGCATAGCAAACCTATAATAAATATAATAATATAAGGTATTATTTAGATAAGTGGCCGGAGTGACTCTATAGTAATAAAAAGGGATTTAAAATCAAAACGTTAAGGATTTACTACCAAATCTTACCTAAAAATTCTTAAGAAGGCCCTTTTGCCATACTATAACGATACTCGCGATTTCCAATAAAATAACGCTCTTATACGCTTTTCAAAAAAAGTCATCGAATAGTTTATCCGCAATATAATCGAATTAATGGATTAACCGGCGTATTCCTTAGATATAGCACCTATCGAATATATTTAGGTTAAATTAAAGAAAAGAATGGATAAATTAGACCTTAAACTTTAGGAAAGAATCAAAAATGAAGGTAATTTGGAATATTTCACGATAATGGCTAAGAAGGCGTGGTGGTCAATTCCTTAAATCGAAATCGACGGCTTAATTAGTTCTATGCCTAATAGGCTACGTGCAGTGGCTGCAGCGAGAGGAGGCTATACGAAATATTAATTTATATTATAAGTATCAAAATGAGCTACTTAGTAACCTTGTACGACTTTATTTAGGTATGAAATAATAGAGTTGAAAGTAGGGTGTTGAATTTCGAGTATATCTGAAATATGGACCTAACTCAGACTTTTGATACCCGGGTGTATAACACCGCTATATTATAATTCAAATCCACTCTCCTACGTTAATAACCCTATCAAGCCCGTTTTTCATTTATTTTAATCCATTTAACCTATTTCTATATACGGATTTCACTTTTATTAATTAAATTAAGCCCGAAAAGCTATATTAACGATACTAAAGGTAAACGCGAAAATTTTATATACAAAAGCGCTATATTACCATATTGATTTTTAAGCTAAATTTTTCAAATTCTATATTATAATTAATTAAACTCCTCGGCTTTATATCTATTTCTAATGATTTTAATTATTCTAATTACCTATTTCATATTTAAATTATCTTTTTTGCATACAAAATACTTTAATCGTAAATCTATATAATATACCGGCTCATTTACCATTGCTAAAGCCGTAATTAAAATCTATAAAATCATCTAAAACGATAATATAAACAATAACTTCGTATATTTAAACCTATTATATTTATACGCTAATCACCGTGTAATTACTTTAAACTTCTGCTAATAATAAAAAAAGCATAGAGATGAAATCTAAATACCCTATACCCCGGTAAACATCTTTCTACGCCTTCGGGCTTTATAGAAACGCTATATCGATTGTATAAATAAAGCTTTTAATATTATCTATAATAATTAACAGCCTGCTATTATTAAACAAAATCTTTCTTTAAATAACTTTATTATTTTTAAATTATTTTTCCTATATTCTATAATTAAATAATAAATTAAATATATTAATAAATATATTATTCATTAAATCATTAATAAAAACGATATATTCCCTCTTTCTGCCTATTAATATTATTAAATCCTTATATCACCCGCCGAAATCTATATTATAATCGCTATAATTATTTATATAAGCATTAATCGTTTGCTAATAATCAAAAATCATTAACAGCACAAAATTAATTATTTTAAATACTTATTAATTAAAGCAGCGATACCTTCTATACGCTTTCAAATATTAACCCGTCGCTTTTATATTTGAAACTCTTCTAAAAAATATACTGTTCTACGATAGATTTAAACTACTAAACGACTATATATTATCTATCCCTAATATCTAACGAATATCTAGCTAATACTTCGCTATTAACGATAAAATAATATAGTTTGATAACTAATAATTGTATAAATTTAAAATTTTTAATAAAATTTTTAATAAAGATAATAAAGCCTTTATAGCAGCTGATAAAAGATATTTCTATTATTAGCGCTAAGTAATTAAAAAAATCAACTTTATATAATATATTTATAATAATAAATCCTTAACGCCAATTTTAAATATTATTATTAATCTCGTATGTTAAATGTTCGAAATCTACCCTTTTTAAAATAATCGCATTTATTACCTTTTTACCGGCGATATTTTTATAAATATTAAAATCTTTAAATATCTCTATCTCTACCAAATCGCTATTATTAATATTACGCGCCTTAGTTATAATATCGATAAATATTTTTTAACGCCTATAAAGAAAACCATAAAAAAGATACAATACCTATAAAAATAATTTATACCTAAGCTTATTATAATCGTTTTCTAAACCCCGATAACCCTATAAATAAAAAAGAATTTAATAATAAAGGCGTTATATAATTCTTAATTAAAAACCGTAAAGTTATTTTAATATTATCTATATTTTTCGATAATTAGAAACTTTATACGTTTGCTCTATAATAAATTAATATAAATATTAGTAGAATATTAACTTTTATTAGAATTAAAATATAAATATAACAAAAATAATTAATATTCTTCTTTATACCTATATTTTAGTATAATATAAAGATAAATAAAATTAATATTAAAAAACAATTATATTTCTATTATAATTTCCAACAAATTCGCTATTATAAGCTATTTTTTTTAAAATTTCCACTTTAATTAATATTATATCTTAGCTATCAATTTCCCTTGAACTTAATTATATACTAATTTAAATATATATAAAAGTCGCATTAACCAATACTTTCTTCTTTATATATAATTCTCTTTTCGGCTTTATATCTTATATTTTATAAAAAGCTAACCTAAAAGGGCTACCTGCTAGGTACTTTAATGAAATATAATTTCGTGTAAAGGGCCGACCTACGAAGGCTACCTGTTAGGTGCTTTAATAAAATATAAATTCGGATAAAGAGCTAAATCTAAGGAAATTATTAAGGAGGGGGGCTGCCCTTTAGATATAGGTACGGGCTATATACGGACCTTGTCCGGACCCTATCCGGACCCTAGCTAAAGCTAAATATAGCTTAGCCTATTATATACCCCTTCCCCCGGGTCTTTAGTATTAAGCAATATTATGCTATATAAGTTTTACGGTAATCGCAAAACCTTATAAATAAAAGGTTATATAACGTAACGTGCAAACCCTATATCGTAAATAATATACGTCGCGTTTTTATTAAATCGCTTTTATACTATATATAATATAGCGCCCCGCCTTTATCTTTATCGCGCTAGCTACGCCAGCTTTTTCGTTTTTAAAATAATATTATATATTATATTTATTTCGTATTTTTTCTTTCCTTCTTTATTACCGTATTCCTAATTTCTCGCGTAACCGCGCTTATAACCTAATCATTACCTTCCCACCCCCGTATAATAATAGCAATGATCACTATTATAACGTCCGCCGCCATATCTAACCTTGATAATAACCTTGGTGGGTTTTACGCCGCCGCTAATTTATTTGGTCGTAATTTAAATAACGACGATAAGCGGCGCCGCCCCGCCCACGGTTATAGCCGTAATCCTTATAGCTATTATATCGAAAAAGAGAAAAAAAAAGCTACGCTATATAATAGATATATTTTTATTTTATCGAATTCTAACGACGAAGATATTATATTATTAACCTAAGTAACGACTATTTGCCGCCTTTATTTCTATAAAATATTTATATTATCATATACCTTATTTATATCTAACCCGATATTAACCTTAGAAATAATCTAAACGGATTAGCAAATTCGATTATATACACTTTAACGGCCGTTCTTATATTATTTATTAGAAAAGCAAAATGGTTTATATTTAAGATAATAAAATAATTGTTTTACATAAAATGGTCCATTAGGCCCGTTACGATATCGCCGAAGAAATTAAAAAGGGCGAGTATATCGTCGACCCCGGCTGTTTCGAAGGTGGTTGTATTTATTGGTACCCCTTCTTTACCCTATATTATATATCCCTTTAGGATAATTATAATTAAACCGTCGCCGCCTATAAAGCCGCTTTTTTTATTACCGTTCCCGCTATTATAACGGCCGGCTTTATTAATAATTATAGTCGTAAGTTAGCGCTCTTTTCGATTCCCGCTATTTATGCTTTTATCGCTCTTCCCTAAACTCTTAATATAAATTGTTTCGCGGCCGTTATAATTAATATTATTCGAAGTAAATCACTATACTTATTTTATATTTATTCCATATTTACCTTATATCTCCTTTAATACGCCTTAGCTATCATTCAAAGCGCCCGCGTTATATCCGAGAATATCCGGGTTATGATCTAGCTTTTGCGCTTTAATAGCTTTAATAATAATTATCAATCCTCTATTAGCCGCCGCTTTATCACGCGTTTACGTAATACCTCCCTGCGCCGCCGCTATAGCTATAATAATTACTATGCCTGCTCGCCCTTTCGCGGCTGTATTATCGAAGAAAATGAGGAGTTAGACCGGGATAAGGAGGATTTAGATAGCTAGAATAAGGATGATAATCTATTCGATTCCCTTATTCTCCGGGGCCGCCTTAAGCGGCGTTATTAATAATCGAATGCCTTTATATAATCGAATAGTAAAATGTAAATATCGTAAGATTTTGATATTTAAATATAACTCTTAGCGCAAAATAAGATATTCGGTAATAAAGGGGTAGCGATTTAAGAGATAGCTTATAGGGTAGCGATCTAAGATAGCTATAGGCAAAAATTCGGTATAGAATTAGGTAGCGCTTAAATAGCCTAATATAATTAACGTTTTTATTTGTATTTCCTCTGTATTCATTCCGTATATAACCCCCCTTATCCCTATAACGTAACCAGCCCTTTATAACTATTATCCCTTTTTAGCTCCAAATCGCAAATAGCGTCGTCGTAACATCGGGCTATCGTTCTTAAACGCGCTTTTCTACTATACCTTAAATTAATCTAAAGCTTTAATTTCTTAGAAATATTCTAGCGGTTCCTACTCCGGGTTATTATAGCTAAGGTACTTTATTAATATTTAGCATTATTTGCTATAGCTCTAAATATTCTTGGCCTATAAGATTTCCTCGACGAAATACTTTTTATAAGGCTTTGTATTCGGTTTTATAATATTATTACCGGAGCAGGATAAAATTCGTTTTATATTTAAAAAGGCAATACCGAATTTATTAAATATTCGATCAAATTTATATAAAAGGTATTATATAAGCTCCTTAGCATATCCAATATTATATTCAACAGGCCTTTAATACCTTTAACCTAATACCTACGTTTTACTCAATCAAGCTTTTCATTCAGCCGATTCGTTTTAATATTTTTAAAATTCAGCTATATCTAATCTTCTAAAAGACATATCGTCAAAATGGCGGAAAATCTCAGTTAGGCAATGGTGGGAGATATTATCTCCACTTTTAATCTGTTTAGGTTCACTTCATGCTTACTTACAGGCATACCAATTTACGCCGCCTTCTTTATTTGCTGCGGCTCAGCGTAAGGCCTATAAAGCATTACAATAATATATCAATATTGTGCGAGCATATCGCCAATTAAAAAAAAAGGTTTAGCTAGTTATGCAGCTAAGTATGAGTTATTCGCTGCGGTATCGTATCAGCCAATCGTTCGCTAGCTATATTGAAAATTAGCAAACGCATTAGGATTGGAGATCCACGAAATCAATAACGAACGATTGACCAGAAATCGTCTCCCTTTATCCGAACGGGAATAGAATTAGCCCGCCAGCTTCTGCCAAGCGAGTTTAGCCATAGCTTTCGAGGTCTGCTTTTCCGTTCATAAATAGCTCTCGAGGTGACCGTTTGCTAACTTCGGAAGGGCTCAATAGACACCTTATTCCCATAATAGATTATCCGAGAAAAGCGTACTAGCGTAGAAATATCGTTAAGCGATCCGCTGCCGTTACGGCTATAGCACAGACTCCATTCGGTCTCGGCCCCATCGTCGTAATTGATCCGCGGCCAATATTTGCTCGCCAGCCGTAGAATTGCTAACCCTATAGTTATCCTCTTCGAGAGCGGCTTCGATTATGCCTAAAGATTGACAATGATAGTGATAATGGTAGTGATAATGGTAGTAACAGTGGCAGTTATAATGGCAGCGATAACGACGACGACGATAACGGCGATAGCGATAGCGATACTAGCGATAGCGTTAACGAAGACGGCGACGGCGGCAGTAACAGCGGCAGTAACAGCGGCAAAGCTAGATTCGAGGGACCAGGCGAATCGGGCCTCGACATTCGCCAATTGATCAAGGAGTATATAATCAAAGGGCCCACCGTTGCAGCCCACGATCCTAATACAAAGCAAAGTCTATTTAGGCACCGTGAAAGATGGCTTTAGTGAGTCGAGCTGTTAATTTAGGTCCGACCTAATTAACCTTATTTCGACAGATTTACGAAGAAAGCTAGGCTAGATCTATATTATACGCTCGCCTATCCCGATCCCGCGGTCTTTAAAGTTTATTTATAATAGCTCGTGATCCGGCTTTTATCTCAAATTAAGAAAAACTCTATTATTAAATTGTATTAGAATTATATATATATGCTATATGTTATAGATATAGGTAAATAGATAACGGATAAGATTTTTCGGGATATCTATAATATTAATAGTTGCTCTTATATATACTATTTCTATATCGATAATTAATAATGTTTTATAATGGATTAATAACGATTCAACCCTATCGTTAAAGCTCGATAAATTATAGAAAAATAAGTCAGATCTTTATATAGATGACCTAGATCGGGTTCTATATTATCTATAAGTCGACGATAGATAGATTATGATCTATAAATGCCTTCGAGCTTAAATAACGCTGATCTTTATTATCGCCGTTGCTATATTAATCTATCCCAACATATTAATCAGCAAAATCCTTTATCGCTATGTCGAATTCTAAATCTTCCGACTTATTAAAGGCAGTATATCCGCGCGCATCGGCTTTATTTAGGACCTCTAATATATTAAAAAGAAAGCCGGGTTCCGTATAAGTTTCGGATTTTACAAGAAGCCGAATTTATTTTATAACCCTATCGCTTATATATTAGCATTTGCCTTTACGGATAAGGTCTTTTTTAATAATATCACGGGCCTAGATCAATTATACTTTATATAAATATCTAACCGGGCAGATCGTGTTTAATTGCTATAGAGCTATAAATGGATATTAAGGCTTATTTTTAGGAATACCGAGATAGGCCTTTATAGATAAATTATGAATTTAACCGAGCCGTTTCTTTATAAAGTAATAAGCACGAAATTAAAAAGATTGGGATGGGCGATAAGCTATTTAAAAGATCTGGTATTTTTCGATATTCGCCGGGAATCGGGCAAGCGGCTTAATGGTAAATATCGATCTATAATATTATAGTGAATGCTGATATATTTGGGCAGAGGCGTTTACAATAGAGGAGCGTAATAAAGCGATGGGCTATCGTTAAAGCAGCTTAGCAATATATATCGTTTATTATATGCCCGATTTTATTAGCGTTGATTATTAGGCGATCACCTTTGGGAGCGAACGTTAGGTGGATTTGTTTGAGCGTATAGGCTATCTATATCGCTATGGCGGCGTATCTACCGAGCTTATAAAAGAGCAGAACAAGGAAATTTACCATTATCCTACCTTAGTCTTATATCGCTAATAACGCGATGCTATATTCTTATAAATATATAAATAATACGGCTTCCGAATTAACGCCGTTAGGACCGAATTGGATAATCGGTATAAATATTTTCGGAAATTAATGCTTAATACCTATGCGCAGCTTAGGCGATACCGTTTTAATTAAATTATCGAGGAGTTCTATATTTTAATTTACGGTCAAGAGGTCGCGCGCTAATTGAATAAAGAAGAGCCCGATAAATTTAGCATTAAGCTATCGATAAAGCACGAATTTTTAGAGAGGTAGGCAATTGCTAAGCTTTTCGTTAAAGCTAATGCTATTTCGTTTAACGAGGCAATCTATACATTTTATATTAAGATTATGTGTATTATAAATTAATTATATCTGCGTAAAGAAAATAGCCGGCGTTGGTTTGGTCGAGGCTTAAAGCGTATGGAATTTATAAGAAAGGAAGATCTTAAGTTCTTTTATATTTTTTGCCGATAGAGAAATAAAGTAATCGGCGTTAATCAGCGGCAATACGAATATAAAACCGATATATTAGCCTATTATTAGCTTAACTATCACGCCGCGATATTAGATACGGATATATTTATTTATTTATACGCTTATTACGACGCCGCTTTTGGCTAAG
This sequence comes from Ophiognomonia clavigignenti-juglandacearum, assembly GCA_003671545.1. NCBI lineage: Eukaryota > Fungi > Ascomycota > Sordariomycetes > Diaporthales > Gnomoniaceae > Ophiognomonia > Ophiognomonia clavigignenti-juglandacearum. Next base: position 32,010 of record PYFS01001798.1, on the reverse strand, counting down.
CGCTATTTTGCGAAAGCTAAGGTAAGATTTTATAGGGCAATCACGTACGTTTAGTCTATAGCATTCCCTTTAAAAGTGGGTTTTGGAACTCAGAGGCGTTCTTTGCGGAGAAGAATAAAATAAACGGCGTTAATTACGTTTTTGGATGATTTTAAATAATTCGCAAATCGTATATCCTATATTCGCAAATCGTTTATCCTATAATCTATTGGCTGATTTCCTAATTCTGGTTATAGGCTAAGTTTATATAAGGGCGAGCTCCTAGCTATTCGTTATTTTATATTCGTTCCTTATATCTAGATTCTATATAATAGACCTAGATAATATAATATTTATAAGATATTTTGCCTGGCCCTATGATAATTATAACGTATTGATTTTTGAAGCTATATCGTTGGTACAAGGCTTTCCTAGGGATTTTCGTTATTGTCCGTAGATAATTTAGATCTATCTTTGCCGAAGATGTTTATATCGCTATCGTTTCGTTCTCGGGCCTATATAGGCTATTACCAGCCTTTATCTGTATAGAGAATTAGTAACGTGCTTATTTATTGCTTATGTAATGTGCAGTGCCTAGAAAGATGAGCGTTTTGGAGATTGTATTTCGAGGTTTATGGGAAGGAAACGATAGGATAGCTGCTGCCGTTTTTTATTATAGCTATAGTATTAAGATGCTATAGCTATATGCGTTATGCGAAACCCAAAGGCGTTTATTTATAATATATATGAGTTTCGAGGGATTTTTTCGCAGTTGTTGCTCTAATTATCTTATGAATCGGCGCCGAGACTATATCTATGCTATATAATATACACCCGAGATTAACGAGGATTATATATCACCCCGGCCACCAGCATCTATATAGCAGCAGTCATACCGCGAATTTTAAGGAGAGCCACCTGCTTACCAACCACATCCTTTACAATCCTCCAGGGAGGCTCCAATAGAGGACAATGCTTATACAGGGAATAGTCTATCTCTTCCTCCGTATAGCACTTAAAATTATATTGAATTAAAATTGCAGGGCAATAGCACTCCCCAGGATCCTATAGATTTGATAAGTCTTTAAATAATATTATGCTTTCTCTTGTAAGGCTATGTGAATAAATACCAGTTATATACCTTAACAAAAACTTAGAATTTGGAAATGTGAATATTTAGCAGTAAGACCCAAGCATATTATATAGTAAGCAATGGCTTATATATTATGCATGTTCTGCTTAGGTTGTAGGATATGCTTTGACAAGATATACCTTATTTTGTATTCTTTCCTATCGAACGATCTAGACACACCACATATAGGCTATTTGTATGGGTGGCAGGGGTAGTGATTAGGGAAAACCCAAAATAGTTACTAAAATAACATTCACCTCGCTCATTTATAATAGCCGATTTCTGGTTTATATGAATAGATACTGCGAAGCTAGAATTAAGAGCATGCATGTTAGCTTTGATTTCTTAGAAAATAGCCTTAATATCTCACTTCTAAATTTCGTACTTGCTTATATATATATAAATAAAGGAGAATGCTTTAGATATTAGAGCTAGATAATAAGATCTATTAATTATAACATCCTTTATTACTTTGAACAAATATTTAAAAATATTATATTATTATAAATACATAAGCTACCTAATTTCGGCGCTAAAAAGCGCAATTATAAGCTTAAGCATTTTACAAATATCGAAAAATTGTTTTATATTATATTAAAGATCTTCGATTTAAATATAGCGTAGAGGTATATATTATTATTTATCGAGCTGGCAAGTTTTTAACGTATATTTCGTTGTTAAATGCTAACTAGCCGCCGCTACGTTTAGAGATTGTAAATATATTCAAAATAAGAGCAATTAATTTGATTTCTAACGAATTGGTATAGCTTAAATTCTTTCCAATCTTTTTAATAATGACCCTAGGAAGCTTTATAATAATTGGTTTTATAAATAAAAAGAAGAAATAAGACGAGGATAATAATAAAGGAGATAATGGTTTTATATCGAATGGGATTGGTGGTATATAGGCATTTATGATTTTAGATAATGATTTTGAGTAGGCTATTTAATATAAGGATTCGTTCCTGCTTATGGCCTAGCTTTGCTTAACACCTTGGGCAAAGAAGAATGAATTATATTGTATAAATTCGGTTTATAAAGGCAAGCCTTTTTAGCTATATAAAGGGGTAGGTAAGCCGTATTGTTCGTTTCTTTCGGTAGATAGCTTCGAAATCTTAGTTAGGATCTAAATAGATTGCTTTGATCTATGTACTAAATGATTAAATAATCCGTTGAGCCGTGATATTTTTATAGTGAATTATGTATTTTTAGTATAGGCTATTGTAAGCCTAGTTTTAATATATCGCAAAGCATTTTGAGAGGTAACCTAAGCCTGTTCTTAAGCTCGATTATAATGCTGATATTGAGTAATAAGCGTTTTGGATATATTGTGCTTATTAATCTCCTTTTATAGAAGGGTTTGAAGATATTTGATGTGAGGATTGAAGAACTTTATATTATAAGTTGAGGATGATTGATAATAGAAGATGCAAGTGTTTTTTGGTTTATGTTATAGAAATTGAAGAATAATTAAAAAGTGTAGTATTATAGAGTATAGAGCAAGCACTTTTTATTTAAGATATTTGCTATATATACGAGCGATTATTATTTCGAAGAGGATCTAGCTTTTAAAATGATCTAAGCTAAATATTAGAAAACATAAACCGATTAATAAAGAACTAATAAAACAACCAATTATAATACCAATGTAATTATAAAACAATCGGTCTTTATCTAATAAACGGCTTAGCGTTAGTGGCGGAATAAGATCCGGTAATTATAATTAAGCTAGTTAAAGTAGAGGTAAGGGTTATAGTTAAAATTGTTATAGATATATTAGGCGGCGATGGCGTATTAGATTCGAATGGTAAAGCTGTGTTGATAGTTATAGATGCGGTTTTACTGTTTTTTGAAATTTGAGTTGTTACGAATATTGGAGAAAGAATAGGCGGTATTTCTACGGATAGGGATGTTTTTATTTAATAAGGTGTTTATATATTTATAGGCATATTTGTCGAAAGAAGTGGCGGAGGAGGCGCTTTTGTCGAAAAAGGTAGAGGAGGCACCTTTATTAAAGGGGGCTATGGCGTAAGGGTGGCGGGAGGCAGGGAGGATATATCTATACCTATAACGGATAATATGAGCGTGATAAGCGGAATAGATAACGCGCCCGCGATAGATCGTACGGCGAAACTTATAATATTTGATTTTATTAAAAATATTATTATTTCGAAAAAGATATGGAAACCGAGAATTATTATTTTTATATTGGTTACGGTGTGCAAAAGCGATTAGATGTAATTAAAAGCACCGTCCTATATATTCGTAATAGTATCGCTTCTATCTCCGCTATTAGATATAATTATATGGTTATATATCTAGCCAGTTTGGTCGGCGTATCGATTATGATAAATTTAGCTAGATATAAAGAAGGTGATAATAGTTATTTATAATAAAATAACGGCGTTACTGTTAAGCGATTCGAATGGTACGATCAGATGCGTAGCTTGATTTCCGATATATATAATTGGTTCGAAAAAGAACGAAATAGGAAGGAAAGCCTTATTGTTAAAACGCAAGATAGCTTTACACTTTTGATTAAAAGGATTCTCGATATTACCTACGGTTTAGCTTATTATCTAGATAGAAACGCGGATAGTAATTTATTCGAAATCCAATAGCTAACCAATAATAAGCACAAAAGGGGGGCTACTTATATAGATCTTCGGAAAAGCATTTGCTGCAGTTGCCGTCGATATAAATAGAATAAAGTAGAGCGGTAGCATGATTTCTAAGGATACCCGGCTAGGAGGAATATGTGGTGTGTTATTGTTAGCGTATAAATCTTAGGAGGGGTGTACGCCTTTTTGTAAATAGGTGACGGGCGATTTTTAAGAAACCTACGTATAGAAGCTAAATAATTTCTTTAATATAATGGTTATATATTATAAATCAATATGTCCGGTAAGATTGAATATATTATAGACCTTATAACTCTTATTTCTTGAAAATCATCGCTATTATATATTCAAACTAAGAATTTAAGATTAATTTAAGGTCGGATATATTTAATTTAGAGTATACGCTGCCCTTAGGGTCTTTTATAGGTAATGCGATCGAGTTACGCTCCGGTGACGTAGATTTTAAGGCATATGTAATCTCTTTTAATATATTGGTCATGGTAGGCTGAATTATTCGCAGATTTCTTTAGAGCTTAGCCTTTAAAATCGAATATCTCTCCAGAGAAATCGCTTGCTTAATAAGCTATAAGCGTCGCTTCGATAATATCGACCGGGAGCTAAAAAGATAAGGATAATTGGAGCGGATCGAATAGAATGTAGGGAAGCTATTATAGAATATTTCTATTTTAAACGCGGATTTAAAAGGCTTCTCTATGAATTTGGCTTCGCGTATTAAATAAATCGAGGTTTATCCGGAGCAAAAGATTTAAACGAGGGTTATTCTATATTTAGAAGCATTAAGATAGGGCTGCTATATTAAATCCTTCTTATTTCTAAATTTTTAGTTAATTAATATAAGGTTATATATACCTATCATTATATTCTGCTTAATATATGCTATATTGATAGCGTTATTAATAAGCTATAGCAACCAACAAAATCTTGCCGCCTATCCTAATTAGCTTAAAAGGTACCGAATTGGAGGGCACTATCTTCGATATTTAATAGGGATGTATATTAAGCTTTTCTATCTTAAAGGATAAATAGGTAGCAAATTAAGTAGCATCGACAAAATATATTCGGCAGAAACATATGTTATATTCTTCGAATAAAAGAATGAACAATTATGTCTACGGAATAATCAATTATAATTACGCCTTTAATGTTTGGAGACCAAAATTAGCATAGATCGGGAGCATTAAAAGGCTAAAGTAGAGCTGGCGAGTAGGTGTAGCGAAAAAGTAAAGAAACGGGATAAAATGATAGGAGAAATCGTAGAAACGATTATTTAAGAATTTTAGCGATATAAATAAATGCTAAGGTAGGCGGAAAACGAAGAGATCAAAGTCTATAATGCCTTTGATAATAATTCACCGATTTAGAGGAATTATTAGCTTTATTTATTCATATTGCGGATCCCGCGCATTTATATAACGGCCATCGGCGAAGTATAAACATTGGCTATATTATAGGTTTACGACTGTCCGAGAGGTCCAGATGTCGTTGTGATGTGTACTTATTAGTAAGTAGAATTTTAAAGAATTAGCTGATTGCAGCTAATTTGGGTGGTGATACCACTATAATCAAAATTGACAGGGGGGGGGCGGCACTTCGTTTTTTAGAGATAGCAGCAACACTTGGTATTTGGCCTATTTTCCAGGCATTGTCTTTAGGAGTTACCGTCGCCAACCTCCGACCCGATCTGGGCGAAGCACGCAGCATCGATGTAGTATCACTCGAGTTCCCTTTGCTGATTGGAAAGGCGTCTAATATTGGGCAGCACCGCTCTTTGTCGTGGGATGATTCCCTTTTATTGACTATTTTATACACCATCTCTGAGTTACAGAGGCCCGCGGCGATAATATAACGCTTGCTATATATTAGGTAGTTAATATAAATTGTTGAAAAAGCGCGTTAGAATATATATACGCGGGGGCCGCCGTATCTATCGCTTTAGCAAGCGGTTAATAATATCGATAACAACACAAGCTATTATCGACACTTTAATATATACGCCCTTACGTTATATATTATAATATATATAAGGGGCGCTTAGCCGTATATATAAACATATGCCATCGTTCGAGCTAATGATAATGTTACGTATATAATATATATAATAAATTCCAAACTATTTAAAAGGCTATATATTATTATTATTATTAGAGTTATTATTAGAATTTGCTATATTATCGTTAATAGGTATTAGGGCGGCGGAATAAAAGGGTCTATTAGGTATATAGGTATATATTTAAAGGGGGGAAAGGATTATAATTAACAAGCGTATAAGAAATATTTATATAAGGTTATTAGCTATATTAGCTTATATTACTAAGGCAATAATAAAAATATGCCTAGGGTAATAGCTCCGAAGATTTATAATACTAATAAGCGGCGTTTTATATAATAGGCTTTATTAATTGATATATATAATCGGCTTTAGACTATATAACGTATAGCTTATAAATAGGTTAATTAGCGTATATTAACTAAAGAATATATTTGCCCTTTGGTTTAAATAATTTAAATTTATTAAATATATTATAGAAGTAATATAAATAAATAGGTTTAATAGTTAGTAATAGCGGATTATATAAACGAGGTTTGACTTTAAATATAATAGAAAACTTTGTTTTATATATTATGCTTATGATAGTTTATTAGAATTGCTTTTTGATTATTTATTTGCCATCTTTTAATATATTCAGAAGGAGTTTTTTGGGTTTTTTTTGGTTTACTTAATAATATTATATAGTTTATTTATAATAGGCTTTATTAGTTAGTATATATAACCGGCTTTGGATTATATAGCGCGTAGCGTATAAGTAGGTTAGTTAGCGTATATTAGTTGAAGAGTACGTTCGCCCCCTAATGTGAGCAATTCAAATCTATCAAATGCGCTATAGAGGTGGTGTAGAATAGGACTCAGCAATGCCTTGGCTAGACGTGCAGGCCACTAACTATTAACCGTCTTACCCCCGTATTTACCCCAAAAATGACACTCTGTGCACCTTGCATAAAGTCCAGGAGCCTGAATGATATATGGGAAACTTCACAGCGACAAGATAGCGTGGTATCAAGATCTGGGCGGTAGTATCAGCTGGGGGTTGCAGTCAAGCTATGATTTTTTTGTGGAATGGATAGAGTTCGGCAAGGCGTTGCAAAGTCTCGTGGAGTCGTGGCCTGCAAACGTGCTTGACGTGAAATTCAACTGTGGATGAGGACTACCACAGGGTACCTATAACCCGAATAAAAGGAGCATCTACTAGCTCCCACTGACGTATAAGATTTTTACATAGCTCATGATAAAGCCGAGAAAAGAAACAAACAGCTCCACTGATCATATACGCAACCGCCTTCTTCAAGCTGGAATCTCTTGTAGTGCATCCTCGTATTCCTCAAGTATGTCTTCATCCACGTCCATAAGCTCCTCGTTTTCCAGCCTCAAGGCATTCTCAACATGGCTTTCCACGTCCGCCAACTCGTCCTCCTCTATCTCAAATAGAGACCTAATCACACTCGGCGAGAGATTCTCTTTGGAACGGCCGGCCGCATAAGCTATGGGAAGATGGCCAGTGCAATCTTCGGTCGGGGACGGGAGCTTCCTTCTATAGAGACTGAGAAGTCTCATGGTCGGTTCCAGTCCATGGATTGCTGCGTGGTGCAGGACACTTTTACCTGATGTATCGACCCCAGCACAGTCCGCGCCTAACTCCATGAGCTTGCCGAGGCTCTTCAATGCGTTGTTCTTCACAGCGGCGGCGACGGCTCTGGTATGTTTCGAGGGATTCGTCGCTGCAAACAATGCCTCAACAGTCAGCGTAAAGTCACGCGAAGCGGCAAACTCCAGAGGCGAATCTCGCAGTCGAGAGCTCGCTGACGCATCGGCGCCGGCGCCCAGCAATACGGGAATCTGGCAGTGGAAGCGTTCTGCGTGGCAAGCAATGTGTATTGCACGGTCTAGCCAGATGTTGCTGGCATGATTGGGGTCCGCTCCAGCATCAAGCAGAAGTTTCGTCACCTCTGGATTGGCCGAGTCAATGCCCCATATTAATGGAGTCGACCCTCCGCGCTCGACGATGTGGACGTCGGCATGGTGTCTGAGTAGGGTGTCAACCGATTGTGCATCGCCCCGTGCTGCGGCCCAGTGTAAAGGCGATAGGCCGTAGGCGTCCTGCTGATTCATAAGATGCGGCATATCTGTAAGCATCTGGTCGAGATTTGCTTTACTTCTTTGGAAGATGATCTTGTGAATGATGGTGAACCCACCCTCCTCAATGAAGGTTGTATCAGTGAAGTGGCCAACGAGCCGACCATATGCAGCTTCAGACAAGCCATTACTGAGTACGTTTCTCCAGAAGATGTCTGCTGCGCTGTTCTTCTTCTGATTGACTGCCAGGATGTCTGCGCCCTGTCTCAACAAGAACTCAATTGTGTCCGCATTCCGTGTGATCAATGCTCTATGAAGCAGTGTATGTCCTCCAGTGTCTTCCACATCGTAGATTGAGGCTGCTTTCCGAGAAAATGCACTTCTGAGAGCATCCAGTCTTCCATGAGCTACCATCTCGAAGACATCCGCGTCGCAGGGCCGAACTTGGGGAAAACGCAGAGTGATGCCCACATCGGCGGACTGAGCCAGCAGGCTGATCGCGGAGCGGAACAAAGACCAAGCCGGAAACTTATATCTCAGTCGTATCAACGTTTCACAGCTCCTCTTGCAAGTTTCCAAGTTGCATCGTGGACGCAGCCAGGAGTGAACAGAGAATCCAATCAACAGCTGGCCCGTCAACCGTTCAAGAGTAGTAGGCAGAGATAGGTATTTCGATGATGAATGACATGCGCAAGTGCACCATAGGTCACACTTTGACTCGCGACCCTCCAGGATGCAGTTGACTAGAGGATAGACTTCTTGATCGTCCATAGAAAGTGACTGCAAATCGGAGGAACTCGAAGTCGAAGGCTGGTCGTTCTCATCGGCACTATCTGAGCCAAGTTGCTTCTTTGGGCCAGTATTGTTGCCGGGACCAAGCTTGCGATTTATCTCATTTACTCCAATCTGTAAGTGCTGCATCATTTGTAGCACAAGGTGCATATTGTCCTTGTCGTCTGATGCGACGTAGCCCCGGCTGAAGTGGGCCATGATCTCTTGGAAATTGCGATCCTGTGAAGTGGTTATATTCTGAAGTTCGATACTTAGTTGAGATGGTTGAAAGCTCAGGCTTCGAGTGGTGGAAGTGTTGATGAGGTGAAAGATGTTGAGCAGTCGTTCCTTGCTGATATGCAAACCGGATCGTTCAGCGTTGACTTTCTTTCGCATCAAAACCCAATTGATCGTATTTGGTCTCGATTTCGATTTTCGAACATTTTTGACTAGGAGATGTTGGATATTTTGCAATCGTTTTTTTACGCCATCCTCTAAGATTCGATTCGCTTCGTCGATATTGGCTTGATGTTCGGTTGGCCATTGCTCACGGCACAGACTCTCGAGCTGTCTCACCAGAGCCTTGAGATCCTCCAGCTCGTCTTCGAGAGCCAAGACTTCGTCCGAGCGGTTTAGCGCGTGCTTGACAAGGGTTGAAACCTGAACAGCCAGTGTACCAACTGCAATCAAGGACGCAATGAAAGACAGAGGATCAGCCATCTTCCCAACTGCTGTCGAGCACGAGGCGAGCAAGCGCCCGAAGGCACGGGAACCAGGTCACACTGAAAACTGTGCGGTCGAATGAAAAGTGTTCATCGGGAGTGCAAAAAGAAGTTTGCTACCAGCATAGACAAGAGAATACGACGTGTCCACTTGTTGGATGGGAGTCACACAGAGGCAATATATCTTGTTCCCGCTCAATTTTCACAGCCTCGTTTTGACCATGCTACGCGCTTACACGCAGTGTGTCCATCCTCGCGGAAAATGAAATCATTTTTTTGCAGGATAGCAGTGATGGTGTGCTGTGCTGTTCGCCTGATGATGACTGCATCCGTCTCTCATTTGTGGAGGCGACATCGTCGATATGTGTGTCCCCAGCATTTGTGCAACTGCACTAAGTACAGACCGGTGGGAAGATGCGAACATATGCATTGCCCGTTCGATGCCATGGTATGCAGTGTGACAACTAATCCTAGCCAGGGCTGTCGGGCACACCCACCCGTACGGCGTCCTGGGCGTACAAGCCACGAAATACTGTGCGGGATATCTGCAGCAACACGCAGGCTGCGCCTGCCAGCCTTCGTGGACTTGTTACCCCGCTGCTGATCTGACCATCAGGCAGCCTTATTACACATGGTCGCCACCAGATTGCTGACACCCACTTCGGATTTTCTTCCATCATCGAATTGTAAGGTCCTGCACAAAAAAAAACGGAAGCAATCGCACGACCCGCCAATTATTTGAGACGACATCACAATGGCGGACGAGGGTACCGAGCAGATGAGCTTGTTGAAGCTCATTTCCTTGAACGACAGGTATGAACAACCCATTTGGAGTGGAGACATTTGGCTGGGCAAATCATAACAATGACATTGTCTACTTAGTTGCCCGTACGACAATTCTTTTTTCGAACCACTTTACGGACTGTATCTACCAAACGATGATCGGCCCCATGGATACATACTTCCAGACGTGGTTGAGAAGATGCCGTGGACGCCCGACTTCAAGATTACCCACGAGAGCCCGAGAAGGGTGGATGTGTTGGACACATCCACAGGTCAAGACACTTCGGCAGCATGCAACAAAGCGTTTGCCAAGCTTGTCGCAGTTTGCCAGGAAAAGGATCTCTTCAATCTCAACGGCGAGGAGTACGAAGAGTTTGCTGTTGTCGGCGTTCGATACCCCGTGCGCGTCTTCCGATACGCGGCGCCACTTTTCGGAATTGTGAGCCAAGGTGCTCATCTCACAGCATACACACGCACGTCGAGCGGGTTGAAAATTTGGGTACCCCGTCGGAGCCCGACTATCAGCACGTTTCCTAACAAGCTGGATAGCACGGTCGCGGGCGGTATATCTGCGAAGGACACCCCATTCGAGACCATCATCCGTGAAGCAGACGAAGAGGCGTCGCTGACTGAGGATCTGACCAGGCGGGATGTCAGGTCGGCCGGAGTCCTCACTTATATCACCTTGCTTGAAAAAGGACAGGGAGAGGTAGAAGGGCTTTTCAAACCGGACATGGTCCATGTGTACGACATGGAGCTTGCTGAAGACGTGGTGCCAAAACCACACGATGACGAGGTCAAGGAGTTCTACCTGTTGACGGTAGATGAGGTCAAGGCTGCTTTGGTTCGCAACGAGTTCAAGACAAATTCAGCAGCTGTCATGGTCGACTTCTTCATCCGACACGGCATCGTTACTGCAGACAACGAGCTTGACTACCCGGAGATGAGCATGCGTCTGCATCGCACCTTGCCATTTGCCACAGCTCCAAGGCTGTAAGCTATCAAGAGCACACATGATAGGTTTCTACTTCAAGTTACATAGCATCGCATCGTTTTTGCGCGCAAAGTGTCAGCCTTGTGGCAGTACAACTAGTGGACTGGTCTATTATTCAGCAGGGCAGATTTCTAGGCGGAAAGAACGATCGATCAGGGCTTGAGCTGTAGGAGCACGGGTATCGTGGAGCTCTGAGCTATTATTTCAATTTTCACTGCAATCTGAATCCGTTCGAAGAAATGTGAACTTTGTGGGTGTAGACGTAGCCTTGTCGAAGAAGAATCTCAGTGCGAACCAGGTGATCTGACAGGCTCCTGAGCGAAAACTTGCCAGCATAGAGTGCACTTTCTCAACCACGGACGGATGGATTCGGTCCTGTGATATCAGGCATTGAATTATTGACTCGAACTTGGATCGAATGTTGCAACCATTGAAACGTTGCAGGTGAGTGAGGCGAATGGGTATGCATTCATGTCAGCAGTGCATACCCATCGGGATAGGATCTGGTACCTCCTCCCTGCAGGTGTGGCCCTGTCACAATCATGTACCTGTGTATAGAACCGAGGTTATCTCGACTTGGGCCTGATACTAGGTCCGATAAATGTGATATGTCGCTTGTTGTCCAAGTTTTGGTCGAACACTCGCCACAATTCGAGGCATAGAGTGCTGCTGCACCTTGACATGGTCGAGAGGGCGGCCAATGACTCCTCATTCTTTGAGCACGGGTTCTTCTCTTAGAACCGAGTTTGTGCGAGATCAGGCTATGCTTCCGGACTCCCCAGACCAGTGAGATTAGTCTGACATAAGTGGTGTGGAAACATCATCATGCATGTCATTCATGAGAGCATGTGCCCACTCAGGCAGGCTGTGAAGTTGCACACGCGGATTCCGCAGAGCACAGTGAACTTGCCCCAAAGATATTGTTGAGCTGTTCTCAAACTTTGGACGTGATCATATTGTGGAGGCCGATCTGCTTTAAGCATCCCGCTTCGATACTCGCTACCTACAATGGATCCGACCCCAGCGATTGTGAACTCGCTCATACTGCCACACGGCGCGTACTACGGCGAATATCAGAAACCCCCGGACAATGACCATGCCATGGTTGACTGGCCTAATAGCAGTTTGAATCCGAAAAATCGAGTGGACTGCTTGGAGTGCACGGGATCCGAACTGTGGGATATCGATGGAGGTGAGCCCGACCGGGGTTTCTTCTGTACGGTGCCCAAGTTTGCCCGTGGCCGGCCCCCTTTGCGAATTACGGCCCATGTGGAGTGGGAGACGTTACAATACAGTCATGTCTTGGGCCAGACTCTAGGTCTTCAGACTTTTTTCAGGGCCGGCAAATGGCGAATCAGTGGTCTACCATTCTCACAGTATCTCCGGAAAGCCCTCACAAGGTGGTCCAGTGAAGTACCGAATTTTGAACGCAAGTACGAATCCTTACCTTTCGGCTCCAGAATATTCGTCAAGGCTATTCATGCCGACCTGTCACGAACGGAAGTACAGCTCAGGGCGGATCCCTCAATCGAGGAGTCATGGCTATCGATCGATGATTTCGCGCGGGAGGCATCTATATCTGTCGACCATCTAATCAGTGTGGCTGTCTCGTGGGACTCGTTGAAGCTCGTTTCCCACCCTCATGAGAACATCAGCATCATTTCCCTAGGGGGACAGAGACATGGATCTCCAGCTTTGTTCGTCTTCAAGGCGCTGATGCAAGACATCCACTACATGTACCATGAATTGAGGCTCCTGATTTCCATGGAAAGCCACCCAAACGTGGTCGCCAGGCCATGTGCTCTCGTACTAAAGGATCGTGGGAATGATGCACCAGGTATTGCTGGATTCTTGTTGAAGCTGTACCCAGGTCCTACCCTCCAGCAACAGCTTCAGACTGGGCGACTCGAACTCGACATACAACAGAAGCTGGAATGGGCGCGTCAGTTGACTTTGGCTTTACTGCATGTGCAAGGCCAAGCCGCTGGATACTTTCCGGATCTCAAACCGAACAATATTATTCTCACGGCTCACCAAAACGACCCAGTTATCAAGCCAATTCTTCTGGATTTTGAACAAAGAGGCACATGGTATACATGGGCACCACCTGAGATACGCTATGTTGAGTACCTGGAGCTCCTGGCCTTGAACTCTGGCAAAACAAGCGTCCGTAAGCGATACATGGCACTTTTGACGGAGGCCTTCCCTCAGTGGACACAAAGCTTCAACCATCGCCCTCTACGTGATGCAAAATCTGGCTATAATCTCGCATGGACTTGCCTCAGTCCAGAGGACCGCATCAAAGCCCAGATTCATGCGTTTGGGAAAGTGCTTTGGTGCATATTCGAAGGTCTCCCCTCCCCAGACGGACCACGCAACGTGGAATCTTTCCTCGAGGATTTCAACCAAACCCAGCAATTTCCAGAATTCTGCTTGAGTCCTCCAAGCATTCAGCGGCTAATCTGCCGCTGTACCGCTGGTGCGCCAGAATGGGGCCAACGGCATTCAGGTGTCGTGCGAGAGGGTGATAAAATTGTGCCTTGGGGAAAGGAGAACGGCGCGGCGACGGCGACGGCGAGTGAGACTCAGGATGCGGCAACGAGATGGTGGCGCGATGAATTGGTTTTGGCAGAGGAATTCGTGCGGCATCGATATCTATACCTTGCGAACGGTGATGTGCCAGTGCCTGAGCATGTAACAAAGCTGTTCGAGGATATACAGGATCGACCATCTCTCGAGGAGATACTGCGAGCTCTTTCTGGTTTTGTCTAAGAGTGTTCCTTAGGGTCTAGTTACGGGACTGCAGTACTTGAACGAACCTAGCACTACCAACTACCGCGAGGAATTTGAACCAGGGGTGGCGTTTTGTGTGTATATCCAAAGAAGGTTACTCCTTCAATGTCTTTGTGTTCGGAAATCCAGCTCACAATTATGCTCTCTTCAGCTTAGGGGTGCACAGAGGACAGTACTTTTTGTTACGTACAGTTCTATACACCGGACTATAAAACGGAGCTATTTTATATGTTTTTTTTTGCATTTTCACCAAATATTTCCTATTTAGGATCGGAATAAGGGTTTTTACGGATTCGGCGGATATTACAAAAGGTGCGATATCGCCTACATTATAAGTATATAACCAAACTCTTTGCCATTCCTCTTCCCTCTTCTATTTCTATATTCTTATCTTTAACCTTTATACCTTTATCAACTTTATTAATTATTAACTTTATAATATTTAGCTATTTTTTATCTTATATAATTTATCGCTAATTTATTGCCTTCGATATCCTAACCGGTAATACTACGCGCTAATATAAATACCGTTTTTATAAAAAGAAACTTCGCCGTTAACTCCTTTAATAAATTCTTTGCGCATTTCTTATATTACGCCGCTTTTAAAATAATATACCCTTATTCTAAGCTCGTTATTCTATCTTTAAATATATTAACCCCTAGCTCGTAAATCGCCTTACGCTAATACCGCTTAATTAATAATTATAATATAATTATATTTATTTGCAAAAATATTTAAAAGCTTAATTACCTTATTGTAATTATTATGATTGTCAACGGCAGTTTTTTTTAACTTTTCAAAGAGTTACCGTTGAACTAAATTCTTTAATAAATTGCTATTTATATAATTTAGAATTAATCGTAATAAGGCAAATATATTCCGGGAATAATAATTATTTATATATATCTATACTTTTTCGGCTAACAAATATTATAAATTGCCTTCTTATTATATAAAATGAATAAAAATATTAAGATTTAATTATTTAAAAAGCTTTAGCGCATTATAATAATTAATATAATCTTTAATATATTCAATAATATAGTTAATTACCGTATTATTAATATCTTTATTTAAGTCCTTAATTATAGCGCTTTTCATTAAAAAATCTTCGATATTAATAAAGTTCGCTATATAACTTAGGATTATATCGATTTTATTATACCGGAATTAAGGGTTATTTTTAAAGGCGATTTTATCCGAATTAATTTTATATATATTAATATAAATAATATCATATAATCGATTTATATTACCTTTAAAACAATACCCGAATTTGCGTAATTTCTTTTTTATAATTCCTATAAATTTTAATTATTATTTAAAAACGTTATTATTAAGCTAGAGTTTTTAAAAAAGATTATAGATTATTCCAATGTTATAATTATATATTTTTTTTATATTCGAAATCCTAATATGCGCGATTATATACGGAATAATATATTTATTTTAACGGGAAAACTCGCATTTTAATAAGAAAATTGTCGGTAGGTTATATCACCGGTGGGATACAGTAATGTATACGTTGGGTTATGAGTCGATTCTGTTGTTGGTCTATGAAGAGAGACGAGTGAGTGGCAGCCGTAGGGCTGCTATCAACTAAGTCTAAGTGCGGCCCCGGAGGGCGCTAGTCCCGATTGGGACTAGCATCGGCGTTGCAGCCAATTGCAAGGCCAGCGTATTCGCTAGGCCCACTATTACCTAAACTTGCCCGATTAGGCAAAGCTAATTAAAAAGATATAAACCTATGTTAGCCCGGCTGGGCTTACATTACAATTCCTATATTAACTATTCTCTTTTTAAACCTAAACGGGCATCTTATACGTAAATAGCATTTAATATATATATATACTAATCCCTTTTTAGATCTAATACCAATTAGTGCCAACTAGCTTAATCTATCTAATCCTCCATTCCTTTACTCTGCTAATCCTTATCCCGGCGGACATAGTTATCAACCCGTACGGTGATCTTATTGGTTAATAGGAAACGCTTAAGCGTACTGTTTAACGTGCTTTTTATAAAGGCGTTAGCTATATTATCTCCGTTACGGATCTAATGGATCTCTATAATCTCCCTCTTCTTATATATTTGCCGTAATGCTATTATATTTATTATTAAATGCTTTTTAGATATAATATCTAGCTTAATTAGGTATTTGTAAAAGCTAAAGGAATCTATATAGATTACCAATTATATAAAGGGAAGGTTAAAGCGGTTCGTAATATGGCGTAAAGTCGTTAATATGTAGATGGCGATATCGAAGCCGTTTATGGCTTTGTATATCTCTGAAGCGAATATTAAGCGAATTACGCGTTTGGCTTTATACGACTGGTATGTAATGAGGTTGCTACGGATTGTAAACTCTATATCTATATACATCTCGTTCACTAGAACCAGCATATAGCCAATCTGATTAAAGAAATCTTCGTTATTGGCAAACGAACCGTTAGAGAATAGCATTAGTTTGGCTTTGCCGAAATCAAAAGGGATGAATCGCAAGCCGCGATCCAAATGATCTATTTGCCACTAGAGGCGCTTATTCAAGGTTTCGCAGGCTTTCTTATTTAGATCTATATATTAAGCTGCTATAGCTATATCAAACGCGGCTTCTAATTAACAGAGAAAAGCTAAATAAACGCCATAGGCGCGTTAGATTAGGTATTGCGTAACGCGATCATTAGCTTTAATATTAATAAAGGCGAGTTTCTCGCTTTATTACTTTTAGCGCATAATATGTCTTCGCTGTTAAATAAGATGCGGGCGCCGTTGAATTCGAAAAGCGTTATAGCGTTCAAAGTAATTGTAAGCTTTGCTTTAAATTCAATATTCCTCAATTATATTTCTTTTTTCGCTTTAAATACGGGCGTAAATATATAAAAGATATCGTTAATTTGCATCGCGTAAAGGTTAAATTTTTGGTTTTATTACGAAATAAATAAGTACGGGTTATATGTAGAGGTCTTTATTATAAAGCGGGTGATATAGAAATTAGAGTATATATAATACTAATAGACGCTAGATTCGGGGATACCGTAGAAAGGAAGCAAATAGATTAAAATAATGCCTTTTAGGAGTTTAACGTATATTTCTTTAAAAAAAAGCAAGATAATTATATAATGTAATTGTTATTTAGCCTAAATATATGTCTGCGTAACATCGCGGATCCAAGTTAATAAGCCTTTTTTCGTAAAAGTAAGGGTCAAAGCGAAAACGAGACGCTGGTTAATATATTGAATAATCGGAGATTATATCAGAATTGCTATCTTGCCGTCATCGCTATAGCCCTAAACCATAAGGCGTGATTTCTTATAAAGCTTAATCTTTTTGCCTTTGACTTCGCGGATAAAGCGTATTTTAAAGACGCGGTGACCGCTGTGCTTGGCTTTATCGTAGGTTTTGAAGCAAAAGACTCCTACGTTAATCAAATTGATCATTTCGGCATCGTCAGATTCTTCGAAAAGAATGCTAGGTATAATAATCATACCGTCGGCATATAGCTTAAAAGCTAATTCGAAATCCCGTTTTTCTTTTTTTAAAAAATAGATATATATTAATTATAGATCTTCCTTTTCTATATCGTTATCGATATCTTCGGCAAAAATCTAAATATCTTTTATAAAAACCTAAACATTTTCCGTAATAGCATTATATATTTTATCATCCTTTTTTTTCTTTTTATTTTTAAAACCTTTAAAGCGTTTTCGTTTACGAAAGGCGGGTTTATTTTCGTATAGGTCTGGGGCATCGGGATCGCGTATATATAGGCGATAGATAATGGATCGCAAGATTATAAATCCGTTTAACAGGTTGAAAGTAAGGTTATGGCCGTTACGTAATAATAGCTTATAGGGGCTTATCTAGCTATCCTTCTCTCGTTATACGCGGACGTCGCTTTAAAGCTCGAATGATATTATATCGTTTATATTTAAATTGTTTCGGGTATAGAGAGCGTTATTTACGAAATATATAGCTTTAGCTTTACGTATAGCTTTTACAGCGGCTTAAATGGCCTTGCCGCGCTAGACCGTTGACGGCGTTAAAGGAGATTTAGCTATAATATATAAGTAAGCTCTAAAAACGAGCAACGTAGGGATTAAGCCGTTAGAGCCAGCGGTGTCGTTGACAGCTTTGATAGCCATTTGGAATATAGCGTCCTCGGTTATAATATGGCATAATTCGCTATAAAGGATTTCATACGCTCGGCGGAGGGGTGCGTGGTACCGCTTTATCTTGCCGATAGATTAATAAGCTTTAACGGGGATTTGTTTACACTCGATACCCATGAACTTGGCTTCGGATTGGAACTTTTTGGCCGCGAAGTTTGTGCTAGCGTTATAAATAAATTTGTCTGGCGGGCTTTAATATATATTTGCCTATAGGCGGCAGAATAGCTTTTATATAGCCTTTGCGTCTATAGATAGAAAAAAGCCGGTTTAATTAAAGCTTATGCTTTTGTTAACGATATATAAAATAGGTCTGCTATTTAAATATATAACGTTTATTGGCACTTTAGCGTTGAAATTTATATCCGTTTTAATAGTGAATTTGAAATAACGGGGCGTTTAATTATATATTTAGTATAAATGGCATAGCTTTTGGATTTTTTTAAGGGTCTCGTATAACACATCTTTATAACTAACTTTTTTGAGCATTTTCAGGAAGCGTATAATCTTTGGATGCCTAAAGCGGCGGTAGAGAATACGCAATTGGTCCTCGGAGAAGAAGGCCGTCATAGCCTCTTCTTTATTTAGGAAGAACCAAGCGTATCCTTATTTGCGGATTATAAGAATTAAGGCTGTAGGTCCGACGATTTGGTTCGTTAGGTTGTTAAATTTGACGTATAAGCGGTCTATATCTTCAAAAACGAATAAGAAAAGGGTATTAGTTGTTAATATGGAGAACTCTATTACGTTAAATAGAATAAGAACGGAAATAACGCCTATAGAAATAACCATTTGGCCTAGACCGAACTTAATCTTAGCCTCACTTATACGTGATTTATCAAATATTAGCTTAAGGTTAAGATATTCGCGTATAAATGCTTTATATTATTTAACTCTTGTAATTAATTATTTCGTAGCGCTTATATTAAATATAATGCTTTGGAAACGTAGGCGAAAGTGGGGGTCTATTAGCTGGAATTGCTATATAGAAATCGTTTAAGGGGCTGTGACGGGGTCTATAGTTGTGACGGAGTATAAGAAGGTTTGGTTTTGGAGGTACGTCAAAGCGAAATATTGCTATAGATCGTCTTTAATAGTCTTGTCTTCTTATACGTATATGCTAGCAAGAGGCTCGTTGTAAAAGAGGCTTTCGTATTGTATGAAGAACGAGGCGTACCTAGCGTTAATCTTATTTGCTCCGATTTTAATGCAATATACGTTATAACGGCGACGGGATTATCGACGTTCTTATAAAGGGTGCCGGTTAAATTAATAGTTTTCTTTACCATAGATATAATAGCATTTCTTCTAATTCGTACCTAGCTTTAATTATAGTTTATTATTGCCGTTACCGCTAAATTACTTATTTCCGCTACCAAAATTATTTTTAAGGCTTTTATTTCCGAAGGAGTTATAGCATTATTAAATATTATTTCTTTCGTAGCGCCGGTTAAAAAATATAGCGTTAGCGGAGTCGTTGTGATCGTGATTATAGCCGTGGCCGCAGCTGTTATGCTTAATTAGGTATTGGCGAGCATTTGGGCGTGCTAGAAATATTTTAATTGTTGCTCTAAGGTTTGCAAATAAGGCTTTAGGCGTAGAAGAATTCTTAAAAAGCGTAGCTTCCAATTCCATCACGCTATAGCACACACGGACAACCGTAAGCTTAAGGTTTGCCTTACCTAAAAACTTTTTACCGAAAGCTCGTTAATATAGCTGAAATTTATCTAATATTTTATCAAATATTTCGTAAAGGTTAAAGCTTAGGTTTTTACGGTGTATTTTTTTAAACATTATAATTATTTAATCGGTATAATAATATTCGTGATTGACGTTTATATTAAAGTAAATCTTGATTTTAACGTAGATATCCGTAAATATATCTTTCTATATAGTGTTGTATATATAATATTGCTTCGCCGCTCTAGTAAGTATTCGGGGAAAGATAATAGCGAATTATCTTTTGGTGATCTCTAAGTGATAGTAAATATCGAAAAAAACGCGGAGCTTATCGTTTAGGATATCGTACGGTTTACCGTTATATTTATGATCGTTGCCGAATATTTTGACGAAATTCGTAATTAATTAGATATTCATCCGTTCGTTTAGATATACTCGAGGCGGAAGGGTTTCGTATAGATCGTAATCGGGATTAAATAAGTTTATGAATATCTTTTTGGGCTTTTTAATAATTAGGGAATCGTCGGAATCGTTAGAGGATTCGACGAAAAGTATTTGCCGTACCGTTTTCTTATTTTTCTTGCTATCTTAGTCGGGATCGTATTTATACTTTTAATTAATTACGCTAATGTTAATTAGTTTTTCGAATTTCGTTTTCCTGATCTTAGATATGATACTCGCGATTTCATCGTCGGATGCTTCTTTAGGTATAGTTTCAAATCCGTTTGGGGCGTTAGGGAGGCCGGATATTATGAATTTATAGGTCCTGCCGCTAATAGGCGTGACGAAGATTGATTTCTCCGTTATCTTAAGGTTTTGGTTTAATTTAATCGCGGAGGCGTTATTAGAACCGCCTAGGCGCGAGCCGTTGCTATTATATATATAAGAGCGGTCGTTAATGTTAATGAATTCGTTTATTTCAGCTAAAGCTGGCGGGTAACCGTATTTCTATTCGTAGAGCTTGATTCTCGCATATAGGGTTTATTAAACATGCTAAACGTTATTATCTATCTCGAGTTCGGCGTTTCGGAATTTAATCAAGGGCTATAATAGGGGGGTTTTATATATCAATAGCTGTATAAAGGTTTCATCCGTATAGCTACGGCCTAAAGCGTTATAAACGCTTCGGCGATATAAGAAAGAGCGGATAGCTTTTCTGAATATATAATACGCCTTACTAAACTTCACTTTCGCCCAATTGCTAAAGTCTTTTATAAATAAATAGAAGAGCATGCTGTTATAATAGCGGGCGTTTTTGATTTAGTATACGATATAGGTGTTTAGCTCGATTTAGGATAGATCTTTAGATATTTCTTTAATATCCTAAAACTAGGGATCGAGCTATTTAAATATAAGGTCTATAATCGTAAAGATCTCTTTAAAGAAGCCCTTTAATAGCTATTTCAGCTCGTTAAAGGCCTCGTTATTATAAACGACTATTTCTTTTTTATTATTTATCTTAATAATATCCCTAAGATAGGTCTTTAGCACGGAGGCCCGGTTAGTATTTATTATAAGATTTAACAAATAGGTGGAATAAATACGTTAAAATATAATTTTGATTCCGTAATACGCTATTTAATAGTTCGCTTTCCGTTATATTTTATTCATTTAGCGTATTCAATTATAATTGGTATATTTGGATCGGATCCGTAATGCGCTTCTGGTTCATACTCTCTTTTCTTTAAAATATAAAATAAATAGAGCAAATAATAAAACTAGATAAAAAATGAAATGTAAAGGTGATATTTAGCGCGTAAAGGCCAGAGTTTATATATAAATGTTTTTTAGACGCGTAATTCGATCTTTAACGCGTTTAAAGCCGTTTTCTTATATTTCGAAGAGGATAGGTCGAGACGGAGTATTTATGGAGGGTTATCGGAATTGCGAACTTAGCGAAAAGCTCGTAAAGGGCTTTCAATCGTTCGTTCAGCCAAATACGTAATAAAGAGGTAATTATCGCGAAAATAATTTTATTTGCGATAAAGATATAGCTTCTTTTCTTCTCCTAATTAAAAGCGCAATATAGGAGTAGCTTAAAGAGAAGAAGCTTAGGAAAAATATTACGGAATATTATAGAACAAAGGTATTCTTCGTTCTTAGCATAATCAATCGTTAGTTCTCTTAATATAAGGGCGTACGAAAAGTCACGAAACCGTATTAAAAGCGTTTAGATTAAGCCTATCTTTCTTTACCGTTTATTTCAACTGTATTAAAATTAATCAATATCGGTAGGTTATATCACCGATGGGATATAATAACGTATACGTTAGGTTATAAGTCGATTCTATTATTAGTCTATAAAGAGAGATAAGTGAGTGGCAGCCGTAGGGCTGCCGTCAACTAAATCTAAGTGCGGCTCCGGAGGGCGCTAATCCCGATTGGGACTAGCATCGGCGTTGCAGCCAATTGCAGGGCCAGCGCATTCGCTGGGCCCACTGCTACCTAGACTTGCCCGATTGGGCAAAGCTGACTAAGAAGGTGTGAACCTATGCCAGCCCGGCTGGGCTCACATCACAGTTCCCACAATATTTGAATTTTTTAATATTATAATATATTTAAATAAACGTTGTTAATAGCTTTAGATCGTTATATTTGCTTTATATATACTAATATAGCGCTAGCTTATCGTATAATTTTTGAAGTATTTTTCGGACATTTATTTTTAGATTATTATTATATATTTTAGTGGATATTATGGATATTTAAGCGCGGTGGTATTAAGAACAATTTGCTTTTATATCGAAATAAGCTTTTAATTTACAATATATAACGGCAAATATATCGTTTTGAATTATATAATAAAGATAGAATATTTCGGCTTCTTTTGCTAAAATACGAGGAAATACGGTATAGAATTGATTAGGCTAGATATTGATTATATAATAGATATTTAGAAATAGCCGGGTTTTATCTTTTAAAATATAGTAGGGCTTGCCGGTATAATTGTTATTATAATTCTATAATTTACCAAATATTTATTGCATTTAGATATTTAATTTAATTATTGGTATATTTATAGATAATAGATCTTTATCAAGATTATATATCTTACGAATAATTACTACTTTTTTCTTTATTTTTAATATTTATTAGAATTAATTATAATATTTTAGATCGATTTTCGTGAGATTAGGGGCGTTAATAGGTGTGAAGTTATATATATAGGTCGTTGGTATAAGGTTTGGGTTATTCATAGATATAGGCTATTGTGGGGGGTTTTGAATTGGAAATATTGTAATAAGCTGTTGCGGGGGGTTTTGAGCCGGAAATATCGTAACGGGCTATTATAGGGGGTTTGAGCTATAGGTGCTAGTGGATTTAGTATTTAATTAACGGACTATTGTAAGTATTATTGTTAATTAATAGGCTATTTAATAGCCTATTCTACAAATTATTTAATAGGCTGTTTATTGACGGGCTATTATAGCTATAGATTAAATGTTTAATGATTTGTTGTTTATATATTTATAGAGTTATTTTATTGTTATATAATATAATCTATTGTTTTTATAGCGATATTTTCTAAGTTGTTTACTAGGCCCAGAATCGTATAGTATATAATCGATCGCGAATTCCGGTATAGAAGTATGCCGGATATAATTCTTTATATTTTTTGGAAGTCCTGTATTATGTTTTCAATATTACGGGGTTTATAAGTGGTTAAGCGTTAGTGCAGGCTATTTTTTAGTGATGAGAGCTGGTTATTTCCGTTATTATCGTTTTGGTTAGATATAACTATAGCTCGGCGGGAATTATTAGGCTTAGGTATAATGAAAAGAGGGCTATAGAATATTTAGGCTATGGCGGTAGAGTTTCTATATATAGCTAGAATAGCTAGATATAGCTTAATTTGTACATTACTTTATATTTATTAAATTTTATTAATTTATAAACCCGGATCGAATTTTTGTTATATAAGCTTATTAATAGGCTATTTAGGGAAATCTGTGATTTATATTAATTAGTATAAAATATAGGTAGTATTATTTATGCCGATTTTTATATAAACGTTATAATAACGAAGGAAGTTTTTAAAGATTTAAAGGAAGTTATAAAGTAGATTTTTGAATATTAAAAGGGATTGATTTTTAAATTCGTTTATATACAAAGTCTATAATTCCGTATTAAAGCTCTTTTCGGTATAATATTTAGCTATCGCGGCGGCTATATAAATAATTAGCTATTTTCTTTTAGAAAGCTTATTGATTTTATCTTTTTAATAATGAATATCGATAAAATCTTAAAATTCCTTTTTTAATCTATAAAGACCTAAAAGGCGTTATAATTTTAAGTTTTTTTATATTTATAAGATCGCGTTTATATAAAAGGTTTATAAGCTATTAAAAGTTTATAAATATAAACGGGGAGGGTCTTATTTATAGCTATTACGCGAAGCGGATTAAGATCGATTTAAAAGTCCGGTAGATTTATTATCTAGGTTATTGCCCAATTTCCTTTTATTCTTTTTATATATTATTATAGGCTTTATAACTTTGACTCGGATTATAAGTAATAGGCAAGGTGAAATATATATAAGAGATTATATCAATTTATTCCAAAGAATATAAAGAAATAATTATATACGAATTAAATACAAAATCTCTTATTTATCTATATTCATATATAGATTCGCTATTAGTTTATCTAATTTTGTTTTATATTTTAATTGTAGTTAATATAAAAGCTTAGGCTAATAATACGTTTTCTTCCTTTCGAAAAAAGGGTAAAAGAAGAAAATAAAATATGGAAAGTGAGATAGAATACAAAATAGGATATAAAATAGATATTTACTTTAAAGGAGTTTTTAATTAGGTTTTTATATAGGTATAGTTGTTGAATTGTTGTTATTATTAAATATATTTGAAAATATAGGTGAGAATCTTTTTGGGATTTTGGGGGAAAGAGGGAGGAAGGAGGGTAATATAATTTTGAACTTATTAAATTATGTTTCGAGGGTTTTTTGATATATTTGCGTTCGATCTATAATTGGTCCATTGGGCAAATTATATTAAGGGAATTGTGATTTCAGGTTTTGAGACCAAGGGTTTGGTAAAGTCTAGGATTAAGTTCTGGGAGAGGATTTTTAATCAAAAGGTCCTCCGGGTAGGTTTTATTTAGGTGAATTTATATTAATTAATAGCTATCTGATAAAAAAAGATAATTATAATTAAACGATATAAAGCGCGTGTAAGATCGCCGTATATATGATTACAAAAGCTAAACCAACCTTTTATATATCGATAAAACGTTTCGTCCGCCGATAAAAGAAAACGTTAGAAGTAATAATATATTTAAAATAAACGCAATAAATATTGTTTTATCGATTACATTCTTTTGGCTAATATTCTTTTATATATAAAATAATAATAGATCTACCGATATATAGATATCATTTATTCTAAGCTTTTTATTTTATTACTTCGAGGATATAAACGAAAGGGGCGTCGATAATTTCGTAAATATCGGCTTTAAATTCTTTGTAATTGTTATCTTTAAGAAATACATTCTTATAATAAATATTCTTCTCAATTAATTCTATTAAATACCACCGATAAATAATAATATCGGCTTCGGAATAAATAATAGCGATAGCGTTATATTTTATAAATCCGGTATTTAAAATAAATATAAAATATTTAATACCCTTATAATATACAATAAAGAGATTCTATATATTATCCTCGGTAATATTATTTTCACGGAAATTAAAAGTAATTATATATAATTGCCGATATATAATTATATTAATGAAATAAGTTTTCAGAAATCTATATCGGTTTATATTAAAGATTTTATTTACAATACTAAATAGAAATTACTTTATAAAAACGGAATTTAATATCCAAAGCGAGGTTCGGGATAAGGTGAAATCGAGTAAAGATACGTGTTTGATTTACGGTAATTAGAGTAGGAATTTTAAGGCTCTTTAAAATTTAAAGAAAATATATAAATAATAATCGACCGGCTAAGCTTTTAAAATAAGTAGAGGTGCGATATATATCGATATCGGTAAATCGGATATAAATTTAATTCAAAGCCTTTCAAAATATTAATAATTATATTAGAGATAGTGAAATTAAAGATTATATTAATACATATTTATTAATAATCGAAGATAAAAATTCGTCGTATTTCAAAATAATCGATTAATAAATTAAACTTATAATTATAAAATAAATCGAAATTAGCCCGCTTTACTTTATAAAACCTATAAATAACAATCTATTTAATATTGAAATAAATAAGCATTATTATATAAAAAGGTAAATAACGAATAAAAGAAAGATTTATTATTATTTTAATCTATTAGCTCGAACCTTTTTTTAAAAAAAGAATATCCGTATTTATTATATTTATAATAAGCTGATTGAGCTTATATTCGCGTAGCTATAAATTTATACAAATAACTTTTTTTTTTAAAAAAAAAACCCTTTTTTTCAAGAAGCGAACTAAATTAGATATACATAAATTAAACAGTTTTAGTATAGATATTAATTTTATTTCGGAAAATTTATATGTTATATTTATAGCGTATAATATATAAGCTAATAGCGAGCTGAAAAATATATTTAATATTTTTATTAAATTTAAGAATAAAATAAATAAAAGATGATAAAAGATAATATTTTAGAAAAGGTTTATAAAAAGCTTTATTTAAAACGAGTATATATAAATTATAATCGAATATATTAAAAAAAAAACTAATCTATTTTGAAAAGCATTAAATAATTCTTTAATAATATATAACATCCTATATTATAATGATATTTAAACGTAAATATATTATTAATTCGAAAATAATTAAAATGATTAAGAAAAACGAATATAAAGATTAGCTAAAATATATAAATAGCTAGTAAGATAATAACTTAGTATAATAATAATTTAGTATAAAAAGCTAACGAAGTTAAAAGGATATTAAGGAACGGGTAGCTAAAAACTTCATCTCCGATACGAAAAGGCGCGTCGCGTTTGAATATAAAATGCTGAATTATTAATTATTAAGGATATACCCCGAGTTTGTATATATGGCCCCGCAAAATTGGGGTACCGGGTGGAAGAAATGAGAATGTCGAGTGTACCAAAGGAAAAGCCGGGTGTACCACATTTGGCTCGAAGTAGGATGCCCCTGAGAAATGTTGTGCGCGATGTGTACTTTGGTGCGTTCACCTGCCAGGCTGCATGGCGGCGGCATTCTAATATTTGTGTCATTCTCAGGCCTCCTTGCTACCTAAGTAGGTATGTTTCCTTGAACAGATCACCCACCACGACGTGAAAGAAATCTTGTCTACAGGGTCTCATCTGATTCCGAGATCAGACCGTCTCTGATGCCTTGAATCACAGCCGGCCACACAGCCAATGCATAATTTGACCTCCTCCGCAGGACGTACTGCAAACTCACACCGTCAAACCGTACCAAAGGACCCCAAATCGCCTTGAAGGCATGCAGGAAGTACGTCTGACTGAAGTCAATTTCCCAGTCCTGCCCTTGCGACCGAGTCTCCCATCTTTCCGTAGCGTTCAGTGTGTCGACGTTTACGTGGTCACGCACCGAGGCCCGCTTCTCGCCGTCGTCCCGCTCGGAAAACAGCGAAGAGGCACTGTCATCCCACCACGACGTTGGGGCAAACGCCTTGTCGTCCATGATGAGGACTTCGCCAGGGATGAACGCGATTCTCTGCGCAATGAGGGTGATCAGGCCCGTGCTGTGATGCTGCCACTCCCCGCTGAAGACGGTAGGCATCTCACTGTTCATCAGGCTGACCAAGGCGGAGTCCTTGGTCGCCATGAAGCACCCGTTGTTGATATTGCCGTCCACCTGCCGTCCCACCACAGCAGCAAAGCCCGCGTCGAGAAGGGGAGCGGGAGATCGTAGCGTCACAACGTCCCAGTCGAGGTAGATTCCGCCATATATACCAACTTGCTCCATTCGGACGAAGTCGGACTTGTGCTCGATATGTTCTAAGGGGAGACCGTTGGCGGCTGAGGTTGGGGCGGTCACTGGATTCGTCTTGACGATGTCCGGGAAGGCTGTGAGGACTTTGCGCGTCCATGAGGAGCCGTTTTCGATGGCATGATCGATTGCAGCCTGGCTGTAGTCGGTGTGAATGAGAATCTCGGTAGGTGTGATGTAATAGATCGCTGTGTAGATGCACAAGAAGGACTGGAATGAGAAGTGAAGTTCCGAGTCCTCATCCCGTCTCAGCTGCACTAGATGCACGATTCGTGGGATCCTGTCAACTGGCTCGAAAGGCTGCGTTGTGCGTCGAAAAGCGGTTTGGTAAGAGCTTGGAATGCAACGAAGAAGGAAAACAAGAGCAAAGGTGGAAATGAGTGCGAATTTTCGAGGAGATATCTGTCGAAGGGCTGGTAACGACATCATGGGGGGCTCTCGATGCTCGAATCGGCCTGGTACAGGCAGCCCCAGGTGAGCTTTCAATGGGTAAGCAAACTGCATCGACGTGGTTGTCAGAATTGGCTAAGAGGAAATTAAATTCGAGAAATGCGTTGGCAATTATCTAGTCGCGTAGAATTGTTGTTACTTTTCTACACATTCGCTGGTGTCCATCCCTGTGGCGCAAGTTGACCTCGGGATGTGTCTCAAACGCAGGGAGGACGCGGTCTGGGCCTATCGGCACGCTTCTTTCTGTGGTTCGACCTGGAACTTCATTGTCGCACCCTATATTGTGGTGGAATTTACATTCCTCAGCTCGCGCAGCCTTTCTAACCTGATCCTCCCACCGCGCTCTCGGTCTCATCAACTCACTCCTCATACCAGCATCCGCAACATCCTGTCCCTCCTGCATGACGCTTACTACTTGCCCCTGAGTGCTCGCAGTGACACCTTTTTTATGGCCCATTCTTGTCGAGGAGGACGCTCATCGGGCTCAAAATGATTCGCGTGATATGAGTCTTCGCACATGTGTTCGAACTTGTCCAGCGAGAGCACCAGGAACATCACACTCCAATCATACTTAACCGACTCGGAATTTCTAGCTGTATAATATGAGACGTTGGGAGCTGCGTTGGCGCTTGTGTTCGGCAGGATCATGCCACCTAGATGACCGCTAGGGATTCTCGTCAGCCGAAGAAAGGTGCATGCCGCTATATACTTGATAAGTAGGTACGTATCCACCAGAGAAAGAGTGATGGAGATTCTGACCTGCTGATGAAGCCTACTGTAATGCCATGTTTTCCTGTGAGTGGATTGAGTGTTGGGCCATGCACGTTCTGCCGATACTGCCGGTACTGCCGCAAGAACTCTTCCTTTTCGAACTTGGGATTTGTCTTAAGATAGCGTAAGACCTGAATAGGCCCGTGTCACTTCAAGATACCATACTGATCCGGGATGATGGTAGGTGAGCTTTTCCTGGCCTCAGGAGATCTGCACTTGGAACTGTTCTAAATTGGAAAATTGAAGAAGACATACCCCTCAAGCCCTGACCACCGTATAAATACTTAGTCGACGTGAGGTCAGAAGAATCGCTTTTGTTTCGTAATTTCATGTTTCCATAAGTGACATCACGGTGCTACAGAAGCAGATGACAGATAAAGAGCTAATATTCATAGGGTAGGTAGGTACGGTAGACTGCTGTCATGCTGTGTCTACTTTTCAGCATCACCTTCCGCGCATACCTAGGTCTGGATCGGGTACATGTCTCTCCAAAGTTTGCACTTCCAAAACACCGCATGAGAAATCAGGTATAGTCTGTATGTTCGTTCCCTCGTTCCCCCTTTCTAGGTCTGTGCCATGTTACCCGGAGTTTCGAACAGCGTGTGCCCAACTCGATACAGCAGAGTAGAGTGCTTCGGTGCGCTGAGGTGATAGCTTGATTCTATCTTATGGTGCGGCAGACGGCACACTTATTTTGGGAAGGGTCCCTAAAAGTCGCAATGCATTCTCCGCCGTAATTCTATCGAGTGGCGCGAGTTTCTGAATCTCCCTAACTGCCTGAAAAAAAAAGTTAGCACTCTCAAGAATATCATATAGAGGTCTGCACCAGAAGTCTTTTCCCAAGTTTATATATTTCGAAGTTACAGGGATTATAGAAGTAGAGATAAAGAATTAGGGTTAGGGTATAACTTAGTTAATATAGAATTGCGCTTTAATTAGAACGCAAGCTAATATAATCCTTAAGTATATTAATATAATATACCTGATACTCTATAATTTTTTCGTATCTCAATGAACGGCTTTTTTATTATTACTATTAACTTCTTTAATTGATTTTTAATAACTTTTTTTATTATTAATTTCTTTATTAACTCTATTATTAATTCTCTTCGCCTTTATTTTTAATCCCTATTTCTCCTTTTTCCTTTCTCCGAAATAAACGTTAACGGCTAATAATTATCTCCTAAAACGGCTATCGATCTACCGCTATTTCTTTATCAACTCCGTTTCCGATTATAGATTTTAGTTTTTATCTTTCCTCCTTTTTAATTAAGCGATAACGGCTAATAGTACTAATATTAATCTTACTATATAAAAATATTCCAATATTTATTCTTTTACCTTTCTTACTTAAAAATAATAAAGCTATATATCCTACAATATATTTATTTTACTTTAAAATTATATGTTTTTAATAGCTGTATAACGGATTAATCCAAAGTTTTCGCGATATATATTTAAATATAATTCTTCAAAAATTTTTAATCTTATTAATTTCGAAATACTATTCAATTTTAAAAATTTCCAACTTTACCCGTTTTGAAAAATATCGTGATTTTATATTCAAAAGCTATAAAGAATCTTTTTATCGGAATTAAAGCTTTAGTTTACCAAGTTTTAAGCTTATATATATATCGCGATTAATATAAAATTCAAAAAATTTAAAATACGATTTTGATATAAGCTAAGCGTTATTAACAAGAAAAGAATCAAGATAATTATTTATCTTTTTTCAAATTATTATATAATCGCATAATTTCAAAATTATCCAACTAACCGGTTAAATAATTATAATAGCGCCGCTATATAAAGTAATTCGCGCCTTTATAAAACAGGTTTTTATTCTTTTCGCGGAATATTAGGATTATAGGTGCATATTATAAAAATGCACGATTACGTAATGAATGTGATTATATAATCATATATATATATAAACTATAACAAATACTATAGTGCAAAAATAACGATAAAATATAAAGAACTAGCTGAGATATAATAAAACGCACAAAATATAATTAAAATAAAATAATTATTTAAAATTCAATAATTAGCTAGCCAAATAAGGTTTAGACTATATATCTATAACCTACAAGCACTATACTATAATATAACTATGACTTATATTTAGGTCTGATTACGTAAGCAGGTCACGTGACAGAACCTTCTAGAAACTACCAGAATCGCTATTACCGGAAATACTTAATTACGATTATAAATCAATTATTTCTGGAAGGTTCTATGTAAGTCATTACATGATACGATTATGGCTCATTGTTAATGATATAATGAAGCTATTACCAGAGAGGCTTAGCTATCAGGCTTATCGGGCTGAAGATACAATCCGAGAAGCCGAAATCAAAAACTATATATATCGCGGTTCTCTCCTCCTTTTAGCTATTCTACTTAGCTAGACGAACAACGCCAATATAACGACTATATTCAACATATCTACCGATCATTCTACTCTTTAATTATTCATCATACTAGTCCCTTTTTGGCCTAGCACCCTCAAACCTACGGCTATATCCTATATACGATTTTTTTCCCTTTCAAGGATTAGGTTAAGATCCGTAATATCAGCGGCCTATTTATACTAGATTAACGGCTATTTTAAGCGCGAGCCATCTTACGTAATTAGCTTCTTTATAATAATTAAAAGCCTATAGATATATATATAACGGATAATACAATATCTATCAAGATAAAGTATATAAATTTATTATATTGTATAGCAATATTGTATAATATTTTAATGTTAATTATCTATATAAATTTTCGCAATGTTCCGGAAATAAACTGCTAGGGTTTACTTAAACCGCTAATTGGTTATCGATTTGATAAATAACTATATTAAATATATCGAACCAAAAGCTTTTTTTATCAACCGAAAACGCTCAGAATATATTTATTAATTCCTCGCTAATAGCATTGCCTAGCTTAGCGTTCAATTCTAAAACCTTTCTTAATAATAATAATAATAATAATAATAATAATAATAATAATAATAATAATAATAATAATAATAATAATAATAATAATA